>VDFB02353493.1:388748399-388930258 GCA_007258455.2 Sequoia sempervirens
TATCTCAAATTGTGATTGTAGGTTTCTAATGAAAACCCATTACACATCAATATCCAAAAGGAAATATGGGATTTGAGAGAAGAGGACTCGGTAGAATATTATAAAATCAATCAACTTCTCCTTCATCCCTTTATGAATATGAACCAAATCGGTCAATGTGACTTGAGGTCCAATATTGGCTTGGAAATGTTAGAGGAATTGATTGAAAAGCCATTAAAATGAATGAATTCAGTTATTAGGTAATGAACAAAACCAATCCAAGGTCATGTCTTTTAATGACCGAGGAAAGAGCTTAGCTAATAGAGCATCCTCAAAGATAAAATCACTACATAGTATGGTAAAGGCTGGCACGTGGTAATTAGGATCTCCTTTTCCATTATATTTCTCAAAATGAGGTGTTTCAATATTTTATGGAATTAGAGTTTTTAGGATAGTGAATTACAATGGGCTACAAGTGTCGTATGATGGAGGATTATATTGGTATTGTATTTTATTCATATTCAATATTTTTTGTTGTAAAGAGCTCACATTTTGCAAGAGTTGGTTAATGATAGGACCAGTAGGTGTGAGAATGGGTATAATATGATGGAATAGATCTAGCAATAGGTGGATTGGTATTTTGGTAAGTGAATTGTGGATGAGCTTGGCTAACAACATGTTGGGAAACAACTCGATTGAAATTTTGAGAAGCAAATGAGAGGCCAGAGGAAGGTAAGATAAATTTGTATTAGATTATAGGATTTCCAAAGTTGTTGTTAACACTATTACCCAATTGTGTAATAATGGTTATAAAATAAGAAGTGAATGTTGGAATAGGATATGTCAACATGGATATCAACACATGCATCCCTATTTTGTTTTGCAGGGACATACTATTGATAATTTTCATGTAATTAGCTGATATCATAATGTTTGCATTCACTATGTGAGCTAGATTACATAGAACTTCCACACCTTATGAATCATTAAGTAACAATCTCCTAATATTCTCTATAAGAGGGAAAACCTCTCCAACCAAGTGTTTTTTACTCAAGAATTGTTGGAGACTAGCTAATTCCTTGTCTAGTTTCTAAATTTGAGCCTTAAGAACATAAGCCATAGAGTTATCAAACCCAATCTAAAATTATGAAGGGGTTGTAACTCGGAGATCATTAGCAAGCTAGGAATGGGATTTAAATATGATTGTGTTCCATATGTTATTGGGGTTGAAAGAGATAACAAACTCAATCTCAACACTAGAGCTATTCAAAGAATGGGAAGACATAATTTGATAACTTCTTCTTACATGAACTTCAAATTGAGAACACTAGATTAAGTGGAAACTCATAAATCATGTATAATTTTAAAGACACAAAATGTTCTAAGTAGTGATAGATAGTGGAAAGTGGTTTAAGAAGGATATATATATTGATGGGTATGCTAGAAGAATAGAATGTGTAAATTAGTTTTGTATTTTGTAATAAAGAAAAATAATTTAAGTGCTTCTGCATTTTTCTAAAATAAACACCATGATTTTTGTAAATGGTAAAATAAGATATTCATTAATATAATTCTTTAACCAAGTAATCAAATTAATGAATATATGTAATTAAATTAGAGGATATGCAAATTCAAGCTATGTAAGGTTCACTAAAATGTTTAGTGGTGAAAATAGGAGGGTCTAGACTAAATGGCTTAATCTAAATCAATCTTTCCACCGAAACATTGGAACACAAAATCAACCAAGGGGTTATGCTTGGTTGATGTCCTCAAGGGAGAGCCAAGTATGTTTGGTTAAATGGTTTTGGGTCTTTTGTTGTAAATGCAAGGATTTATGTGATAATGCAATGAATTAGGCTAGTATTGATGAAATTGACTAGATGTGACAAAATGCAAATGCTACAAAATAAATGGAAAAAAATATAAAGCAAATCTAAGAAGAAAATATAGAGAGAAACCTAGCACAATAAATTGAGATTGATTGTGGAGGACACCAGAGCATTGCATGAACACTAGCATGTTGTGTTTTAGTCTGAAAGATGCAAGAAATTAGGGTTTTCTACTTGTACAAATTTGGTAGTTGTCTAATCACCTATGACAAGGAAAATTGAAAGTTAGTATACAAATATGCCTATATAATTAGAATAATCTAATCTCTTCATGAAAAAATATGAAAGAAAAGAGATAAAGTTTTGGGGTCTCCAAATAACTTGAGATGTTGAATCTTCCTTCCATGATAGCAACCTAGACACTTGTAAAATGGAAAGAGAAAAAGGGTTGTGTTGTATAGGGGCTTGCCTCAATCAAAACTCATGTTGTTGTTCCCACCTCCACAATAATAATGATGATGATAGAGAGTGTGTACTCACAAGGAGTAGAGGCTAAAAAAAAAAAAATATTAACAATAGTTACACAATGATAGATTTTACCATTCAAATCTGAAACCCTTGGCAAACCGATGTAGCAACACAAATCACACACAAGGAGGAAGAGGCTTCCTTGAGATCCTGCAAGTGTTAGTATACATGAAAATGATAATAACAATACATAAGTAACATCACTTGATGCTTGAGCATAAACTTGCTATAATAATGGAGTTCATTAGTTAGCAAATTACAAACTATTAATTGATTGGATTATATCTCTAATCATTTTCTTTCTTGTTTTTTGTTTCTAACTTGCTCTAGACTAGTGAAGGATAGAAGATGTTACTTATATATGAGACCAAGCACATATCTAAGTAACCATTTGGGAGAGGCCAACAAACAAGGTCACATCATTAATCACAACAAGGCCAAATTTTGAATTCAAAAGTTCTGGCACATAGGCTAGGATGCTAGCACACCGCATTAGTGTCTAGGCATAATTTTCTCTCAAAGGACCCAATAATAGAAGAATTAATTGAGCTTTCTAAAAATCTGATAAAACAAATACATTGTAAACAAAATTAAACACACATATCAAACTGAGTACCAAACATAACATAAAATTATAAGCGATGACAATTTTCGATGCTACAATATCTATTACTAGAATTAGATATTAAAACATCCTAAATAAAACCAACAATTTAAAAAAAGTTAAATAATTTTATTTTCTTACCATTCAATTTAATTATTTAAAAATTTAATTAATTTAAATAAAGGCTTTATTTATTTAATTGATATCAAACTTTATGTAAATTAAGTTCTATATTATACTATACTTTTTGAAACTAAACATGTTATAATTTGACATGATTTTCATTAAACCTTGCTTGTTATAGAACATAATATAGGGGAATGCATGACATGGAGTTAAATCTTAATTACTCCAAAAGGTATGAGTGGAAAGTGGACAAAAATTAAGGGGATGATATGTGTTGAGAGTATAACTATATATGTTTTGAGAAAGATGTATACATTTAAAGTCCCTTAAAAGTGAGCATTTAGAGCATTTGAGATATGAACATTGACATTTGAGATTTAGAGTTTCATAATAGTTGGTCTTTTGTGGCATATATGTTAATCTAAATACATATTTAGAAAATAAAGTATATTATTTCAATAGAGGTTATGACTATGATGTGATGTTTGATTATGTTGTAAATTATGATTTTATAGATTATTGAAGTAGATTTTTTAATATATCTTTTGGTGTTAATTTATATGTATATATTTTTATAAATTAATTTAAAGTAAAAAATAATTATCATATATAAATGGGCGAGTGTATAAAAAATTATCATATATAAATGGGCGAGTGTATTAAGATGGAGAAAATTTAGTCGTCAAAAGGGAGATTTATGTACATGTATATATACTATGTAAAATGAACATGAGTCATAATGTTATGCATTTTTAATGTCTTAATTCAAAATTTTAAGAACTTCATTCAAATTTAAAAGTTGGATGTTCTTTTTTATTCAACAAAAGCAAAAAAAATTGAACTTCATCCTCATCATATTTACACGGTTTACAATAAAATTTTATGGAATCATCACTAAAATGGCAAGCTACATTTTAGGTTTCTACCCATGTGGTTTTTTAATATTTTAAATATTGTAAGATAGTATTTCTATTTTCTTTGAAATGTCTTCATATTTCTCAAATACTTATGCATTGATTTTTCTTTATAACTTTTCATTTGCTTATCTAATTTTTTTTTTAAATATAGGGTTGTTTTATGATCTATTCTATACATATTAAAAAAATAACATATTTGACTATTTTTGTGCAAGTTATGTGACATGCATGTTTATTGATGCAATTTTTATGATGCATCCACTTCAAAAAATCATTAAAAATTAATTTAAAATATAAAAAATATACAACTTTTAGTACTCACTCGTGACTATATTAGGACATTGAAATGCCCTATGTTTGTCAACTCCACATTTAAAACAAGTTACTTTGAACAATGTTCCACCTCCTCTACTATATCTCCCTCTACCCTTTGAAATCTATCTAATCTTTCATTGGTATGCATTTTCACCTCCTACTTTAGTATCTTCATTATGGTGTCCTCTACCATCATTTTAATGCCTTCTTTGCTATAATCTATATCATCTCTTCTTTTCCTTTTCTACCTCATTTTAAATCTCTTATTCAACTTGCCCTACCTTCAGGGTAAACTTGTATGTTTACTCAATAGTCTACAACCTGCTTAATTCTTCTTGAACAAATTTTCAAGGCAATTTAATATAATATTGTAGCATCATAAATTGTCACCCTTGACAATTTCACACTATTTTTTTCTCCCTCCTATGTGCATGGATCTAATTGTGTTCCTAATTTCTTAAATTATGTGTTCTATGGCCCATTTTAACATTTATCAAGAAATTGAATGCATAAAATCGAACTAAACATTTAATATTTTGCTCTAGACACTTTACACCCCACAAAATAGGGTTGGGACAAGGGCACCCCACATGACTTTGTTCCCCATTTTGGATCCAATTTTAATATGTCGAAGTTTGCACTTTATTATTTGAATTTCAAATATCAAATGTCAGCTATTGGAATTTAATTTGTGGGAATTAGATTAATTGTGTATAAATGCCTAATCATTGCATCATTTGAAAACTAGTTGGAATCATCTATCAAGAATTGGGAACCAAGAGCATTATCAAGCAATTATTATCAAGTCAAGAGTAGTCAAGAGCAAGATTATTGCAACATTTCATTGTCAAAGAATCATGTCAAGTTTTTATGTGACTTTGTTGATGTTTATGCATATATTTCGTTTGTGAGGACTAACCCTTATAGGTCTTCAAAGCAATCCAATCCAATTTGCAATCAACCCTTGAAGAGATTCGCATGGATTTAGTCCTTCAAGGAATCAAATCTTAGTGGTGAGTTGCAGTCCCTTGTTGATTCATCATTCATTTGTCATTTGGGATCTATCCCTTAAAAGGATAAGCTCTATTTTATCAATTTTACCATTGTGGAGTTGGAAACACAACCATGGGGTTTGACTAAGGTAAACCCCTATATGGCACAACCCTTCCTCTCTTTGAATGTGCAGGATATAGATTTGAAGAAGATTGGAGGAAGATTGAAGAGCTTTTTATCATTGTTGGATCAAACCCTACAACTTGGAAAGATACAAAAACTCAATTATCTTGACAATCGACGAAGATCCGATAGTGGAATTTGGAAGGAAGAAGCCTCTGATCAAACACCCAAGGACTGTGAAGACAGATTTCAATTTTAGTTATAGGGACATTGGTGCCCTGGGTGACTTGGTCCTACAAATTCAACTCCAAATTTATATGACATGTGCACACAAGTCTGCTCAATCTGTTTCTGAATACCAAATTTGTTTGTGACTTTCCATATTTGCTATTTTTACATCAAAGTAGTGTATTTTCATTGTTGTCTAGTTAGATAATTGTATTTCATACAAAAACCCTTTCCAAAGCATTCCAATTCATATCCTAGGGTTGATTGACTCACCTTTTAGGTTGCAAGTCAATCTCATATCCTAGCCGATCTCAAATTTTAATGATAAGTATATTGTGGAAAAGCCCTTGAAATCTTAAGGCGAAGTCTTAGGGTTTCACTTTTCCCATATATCAAATGTAATTAAATAGCATTAATCATGTTAAGCTCATTATAATTGAAAATAGAAAAACATGTTCAATTTTTTCCATTTAATATGTTGATGTGTGATATTATTAGAACTAAAAATATAATTATAAATTCAATATCTATGACAAGTATGAATAATATGAGGATAGATAAAATTCTTACAATACACTCTTACTCTTTTATTACAAATAAGTCTATTACTCTACTCTATTTTTTTCCTCTCGCATACCTACTATTAAACAAAATATTATGTTGAATAGTAAAATTTATTATTTACATAAATAAAAGATTGTGAACTTCCTTACTAATAACCAAACCCTTTATCAATATACAATATTTAAGCAAATGAAAAGCAATTAAACGCAATCAATATAAAATTGAAGCTATACTATAATATTCTTTACACTTTTATATGTAAGAACTTTAGGATATAAAATTTCACTATGTAATGATAATTAATCATCAATGGCTATGCCAAAATAAACAAATAAAAAATTATTAGAACACAAGGTCTAGCAATATGTCATTGCGTATCTCATAGTTACACACTTCTTATTCATAACCAATGACATGGAAAAAAAAATGATGATTTTTGGATTTGTTCTCCTAATATAGAAAAAAGGAAACTTCTATATTTAGGTGATGTTTGTTCCATCACAATAACTTTATATTATGATTATGATTACTTTAAAGGCAAGTGCATAACACGTTACCATATAAAACAATATTTTCTCTTCGATAATAGGAAAGAACACGTTTGAACATATTTAAATATTTTCAACTTTCTACATGATAAAATTCATTGAATATGGTTTGAGATAATAGAAATATGCATACTTTGAATATTACCATTGATTTTTAATAATTAATAGACATTTTATATAAATTTTGATTTTTATAAGACATTACAGGAGTCATGTTCAAAAATTCTAGAAGTTTCTTCTAACATTTGTGTGGAAAAGTCATTGAATGGAGAAAAAAAGTACTAGAAAGGAAAAATGTGAATAGCTCAATAAATAATAATTTAAAATTAATAATCATAAATAATGAAAATTTTGAGTTTTTATGTGTCATGAATCTCTACCAATTGAATTATACTATCTCTAAAATTTAATAATTGTCAAGAGATATTTTAATTTTAAATATATGACATTACATTGCATCAAATAGTTCTTTTATAAATGAAAGGGTCCAATTGGTATTTGCACCTGTAAAAAAAAAAAAATTCAACTGGGAGTTACCACCTCATAATTTGATTTTGCTTACCCACAAAATAAATAAATAAATAGTTCTTTTATAATAGTATTATATTTTAAGTAAAATTATATTATGATAATATTTTTTAACATAATAAAAATATTGGATTGAAATTTGTTGTGTTATTATGTATTTAGACACCTAAAAATAGCTAGTGCATTTTTATCATATCGTTTCATCATTATTCTTATCATTTCTTCTATCTATATTAATTCTAACATTTTCCTCTTTTCATCCATAATAATTAAATTACTTATTTAGTTATCTTAATCTTTTTATCATATCTATATTCATCTCTTATCATTTTCCCTTCAACATTAATTAAAATTAAATTCAAATTTATCTTTGGTCCTCTATAATTAAATAGTTTTCAAAAATTATTTAATTAGCTAACACTTCTCTTTTAAATAAATTTAAAATAATTTATTTAAATTAAATATTTTCTTCTATAATTAAATAATTTCTAAAAAATATTTAATTAGTTAACAATCTTCTTTTAAATAAATTAAAAATAATTTATTTAAATTAAATATTTTTCTCTATAATTAAATAATTTTAAAAAAATAGCTAACACCCATCTTGTAAATAAATTAAAACATATTTTATTTAAACTGAACTTTTTCTTCAAAATTTGGGTCTTTACCCTATTTTGAATTTTTATATCCATTGATCTTACAAATCAATCTCTGCCATTGATCAAATGTCAAGTGAAACATATAAATAAGAAGCTTTCATTTCATTCAAACCCCCTAAGACTTTTATTGTAAAAAATTTCTCTAACACTCTTATCACTATCAAGTATTCAAGTGTTCAAGCATTATCATTGTCATTCATCAAGCATATGTATCATTTATCTTTGAGCATTTATCATTATCATTACATCATATTATTATTGTTTTTATAGTTTGTTGCTTTGAAGAGATACCATGTTAGAATTGTAAAAAACACAAGTCACAAGATCAAACAACAAACAAAGACACCTTCCACATAAGAGATCTACAAACAATATATGCAATATTCCTCAACAAGAAAAAGCTACAACAATGAACCTCAAGAATCTTCAAGGAAAACAAAAGTCCTCAAAGGTTGAGAGTTCAAGAGTAAATTTCCAGATTCCAAGTGATAATACAATGAGGCTTGAGTGTTATATAGGAGCAAAACCCTAAAAGCATTTAAAAGCACTGCTAAGTTAAGCTTAAGTGCATGAGAACAAATTAGACTAATAATTAATTAAAGACTAATGAATGATGAATCTAACACTATATTCTAAGCCAAGATAATGAACTTTATTGTGTGATCATGAGAGTGTGAGTTTTGCATTGTTGATATTTGTGATTCACATTTTCAACGAGCATTTTCAAGCATTATCATTGTCATTTATCAAACATATGTATTATTTATCTTTTATCGTTTATTATTATCATTGCATCATATCATTATTGTTCTTTTATAGTTTATTACTTTGAAGAGAAACCAACAATAAAACAAATTAAGATCTTAGCTATGATGACTTTTCTTGTTATCTAAATTCTATATTCTGAGCCAAGATCTTGAACTTCATCATGTGATTGTGAGAGTGTGAGTTTTACATTGTTGATATTTGTGATTCACATTTTTATCAATCACTATCATTATCATTTATCAAGCATAGGTATCATCTATCTTTGAACATTTATCATTATCATTGCATCATATCATTATTATTCTTTCATAGTTTGTTACTTTGAAGAGCAACCAATAATGAAGCAAATCAATATCTTAACTATGATGACTTTTCTTGTTATATCTAAATTCTATATTTTGAGCCAAGATCTTAAACTTCATTGTGTGATTGTGAGAGTGTGAGTTTTGCATTGTTGATATTTGTGATTCACATTTTCATCAAACATTTTCAAGAATTATCAAGCATTATCATTGTCATTTATCAAGCATAGGTATCATCTATCTTTGAGCATTTATCATTATCATTGCATCATATCATTATTGTTCTTTCATAGTTTGTTACTTTGAAGAGCAACCAACAATGAAGCAAATCAATATCTTATGTATGATGACTTTGCTTGTTAGTTTTAAATTCTAGCACAAAGAGGAACCTCCCACCTCCAAGCATAACTCAAATTTACATACTCTTAGCACAACATATTATGCAATATAGCAAATGTAACACAATAAAACTCATATAAATTCATTTCATTTTTAGCAATGACAACAATTACATAAATCGGCAAATTAAACTTATTACATTAGCCATCCATGGCTTCTCACACACATTATCATTCTCACATTCCTCACTCTCAAATCTACAACATAAAAAGATTACTTCACAACTCTTCAAACTCTGTGTTGGACGTTTTTCCTCTTGTAGGCATCAAAAATCCTCTTTTTCTTCAATATTTTTACTTCTATTTACTAAAAACTTGTTGTTTGGGTCATCTTCTCCATTATGGCTACCTTTTTCTCTTAAAAATTTGTCTTTTAAATTTTTTCTCATTGTTGTAACATCCCACCCTTTTTTTGAACACATGAGAGTAATGTTTTTCTCCTCAAAAATGGCATACCAATCAATGCATTTTTCGTTACAAAATATCATGGATTCCTTTTCTCAATTTGGCACCATACTCAATAACTATTCTTAATTGAATTTCAGTTATAAATTCATTAAGAATAAGTCCAATAATAAACTTCTAGAGGAGCATGACAATGAATATTAAAATTGATTTTATGCAAGTTACCATTGGGTGCCAATAATTGATGTAAAATTTAATTTTTGCATAACTTTTTATAAGAAGCTCATATTCACCTAAAAAGTTTCCAAGATGCATATAATGTCATTTCAAACCTTTCCACCAAACCATTTTTCTCTAGCTCTTAAAATAATTTGAAAATTAATTGTTTTTGTGGCTAGCTAGGATAAAATTTATGCTTTTAAATTCTCCCAATCCATGAGGAATTTCGTCATGAAACCTTCACCACATTGTGTTAAATTTGACCAATAATATTTATTTAAAATTATTTCAATCCAAATCTTACAGATTTTTTTAAGCAATTATTTCTGTAAAATTGCCTTGCGGAGCCTTAAAATAACAATTTGGCGAAAACTTGAATATTACAATTTTGACTGAAAATTTGAATTTTTGTTTTGAGAGATGCCATGAACAACCAAAACAAGCCAAAATGAAATAAAACAACTAACAAATATTTTTGGGTGATGTTGATTGCCTATGGACTCGGATGCTCCTACATCAAATTCTATATTATGAGTCAAGATCTTGAAATTCATTGCATTATTGTGAGAATGTGAGTTTTGCATTGTTGATATTTGTGAATCACATTTTCATCATCCACATTTTGGCATACTTGGTGGGATCCACATCCCTATTAGATCTTTATTTTTTAAGGTTTTGCTAACCTTATCTTGCCTTTTTTATCTCTTTTATGCAAAAAAATATTAATTTGGAGCTAACTTTTATAGGTTGAAGGCAAGACCCTTAGGATTTTCAAAGATTTTATCATATCTTTCAAACGGATGCAAATTTTTTACATATTTTTTACTAATGATCTCAAGATGTTTCAATAAAATAATTAGGTTTAGATCATCAATATTTAGTGAGTTATTGGCATTTTAAGGTTTTTCATAAATCTAAATTTTAGGTCACAAATCAATGAATTTTAAAAAAATATTTACATTTTTGGAAAGCTCTCAAAAATTGAAAAGGGTTTGTTTTTGGTATTTTAATTTTGGAGATTAAAATAATGATGAAATTATCAAATAAGGAAAAACCCTAATTTTCATGTATTTTATCATATCTTTCAAAATGCTTAGAATTTTTCTAAATTTTGTTAGTGAAGATTAGGGATCATCTCAGAAGGCTACAATTAAAAAATCAGATTCAAATCAAACAATATTTGGTGAGTTATTGTCATTTTAGATTTTTTCATAAATTTGGTTTTAAAGTCATAAATCAACATTTTTTGAAAAAAATATGTTTCTAGGAAGCTCTTAGAAATTAAATAGGGGTCTATTCTTTGTATTTTAATTTTTGAGGTTGAAATAGTGACGAAAAATCAAATCTTTAGAAATTAGGTTTTCACCATAAATCTTCTTTTTAGGGCACAAATTAAGGATTTTTTCAGTTCTTTACATTTTTAATTTTGGAGCTGAAAAAATTGCAAAATAATTGGATCAAGTTTGATAGTTTGGTGTTAACGGCTTGTTCTATCGACATGAGTTTACTCTATCAGTGGGATTGTGAGCCGTGTCCCAATGATAAGATGATAATGTTCCTTCGTCGACGGGACTGGTGGTCTTTGCCGAGATGTTCAACTTGGTTTCCCTAATGGAACGATGTTCGTGGTTGGACATGAGCTGACAGGTAGAAAGCGGTAGCTAGAGATGGCTTGGTTGTGGTATCTCATCAACTGGCCAAGGTTGTGAGGAGTTGCAAGGTTCTAAATTTTCATAACAAATGTCGTAGGGTTCGCAAGTTCCATAACCTTGATTCAACAATGTAGTGATGGAGTTACATTGGTGGGCCTGATAGATAGATGTCGACAAGTCGTGGGTTTTTATAATTCCACAACCCCCAACTAGAAGTTTTTTAATTTTGATCTTCAATGACTTAGCGATTTGGGTTTCATCAACATGAGGATCTCCTATTGGTGAGACATTGATATATCGACGAAACGTTCCCCACGTCCCAACGATATACCGATGGTGTTGGAAGGAATGGAGTGCATCAGCGTGAGGTTCTTTCATCGGCGGAACGAGGTCACCTGTCCTACCAATGGCCCGATGGTGTTTGTTGGCGGTAAGACCATTGCTTGTCGTTCGAACTTGGCTAGTAGTCTCCACAATGGCCCAACAACTTGTGAGTTCAGCGGTATTGTTTGGCGGAAGTATGCTTCATTGGTGGGACTCTGTCTTGATTCTCCCCGATGGTCTGATGTGTCTTATGTGTGAAGTGTTCAGTGGCAGGAATTTTTCAGTTCGGTGGGTGTTGATTTGGGGTTTCACCGATGGGGCGATGGTGGACTTGGTGGCGTATGTAGTACAATGAAATTAGTTCCTGCTGATAGACTGATACATTATGTATTGTTTGAATAGTAATGTGATCATCAATAGGACAGTTTCATATCGGTGGAACGTTTGAAGTTGTTCCAACGATAACCTGATAAGAAAATTATTGATTGACAATCTATCTGCTAGAAGAAATGAGGTGCCATGGACCAAATGGAAGAATAATGTTTTCTTGAAGTATGATTTTGCTAACAATATGGATTTTTAGAACTAGTATTATGGGTTCTTGAAGTCTTTTTGTTGATAATATGGGGTTTTATAGTTAATATTCTAGGAGAAACATTTTGTAATATGTTGGGTTTTTTGGGTTAATGGCTTCAATTTAGATACAATTATATTTTAGTCAGTATAGGTGGTGATAAGGGATGAATCTAACTAATAAGATTCATTATATATCAAGTACTTTTGTAAATTTCTTATGAATATATATAAATATATACAGGCATATTGCCTTTTGCCAAAAAAAAAGTGTTTGACTAGGTGAAAATAAAATAAAAAATTAAAATTGCAACATTGTGATGAGCATATCATTTTCTAAACATCTATTTTCTACATTATAACATTACTTTCTTATCATTACAAGAGTTCTATTATACTTTCTAAAATCATAAGTGTTGGGATTAAGGTGTCTCAACCTTTGAGTCCTAGCATTGTTTTTGGGATAAATATTTGTGCAAATATTGATATATCCTAAGTTGCCAACTATAATAGTTGGCATAGCACTTTATGGGACCCATCAGGGTGAGATATCCTACATGGAAGGTGTAGAGCTTGATGGAGTGCCACTTGTCACCTAGGCGCTTCATGGAAGCATTGTTTCTTGTACCTACTTCATGGAGGTGTGTCATAGTGACACTTGTCACTTGGGTGCTCATTTGGAGAGAGAAGTTTATAAAAACTTCTTGAAGTTACATGGAGGTGACATGTGTCAAGTCATGTTGAGTTAACTATGACATCTATCTTTTTTTGTGGAAGTTAGCACCCACTTTGAAAAGTTAGGAATGAAAGTTTCTATTTGTAACGAGAGTTGTGCATGGATGCAGTTTCTATTTCGAGTTGAGTTAACTTGGAATGTGGATGCCATTTGAAGTGTAGATTTTTGACAGATGTTTTTTGCATGTGCATGTTGCATGCTATTGCATGTGGCACCTTTCATGTTGCATGTTCATGCATGGGTATGGGTTTGAGGAAACTTCTATCTTGGGCACTACATACTCTATATATACAAGTGATTTTTCTATAGGAGTCATGTGAATGAGAGGAGAGTTATTCAAAAGGGTTATGCTATCATAATTTTGTTAGAGATTGAACAAGATGTAAATCTCATGTAATGGCATTGAGCTTGAAGAATGTATTGTAGTTGCTTTTGTTACTAAATAATATATTATCTTTGTGGTTTTTGAGTGTCTCGATTTTCTACCCAAAAGGATTTTTTCCACGTAAATCTGTTGTTCTTTCTCTTTTGTCTTATTATTCTTGTTTAATTTTGAGTGTTGTAATACTATTGAAACTACTTGATCTAAAAAGATCTTAAAGTTATTTGCAACCTCTTTCCTTTAAGAATTAACAGTGGTAAAATAACTATGTCAATTTCCACTTCAAGGTATAGTAGTATATGCTTTTGAGGTTCCAAAATTAGAATGAACATTACCGAAGGCACATACTAATCCTAGATAGCATTCTGGGATGCCCATTTTCCTAAAAAATTGGTATCAGAGCTTAGTTTAGTTTTGTATGTGCTTGCATGTGCATGTATGTAAGTTGTGTATACTTCCATGTGCTCACATAGTGATGCATGTGGTGTTTAGAGTTCTAGGTATTTCTTCTAGTGATTCCTTAGCCTTAAAGGCGAGAGGGAATTTGAGCTAGAGGAATGGGTTGATTGTTAATTCTTTGGTGAGTGAAAGATTTGTAGTTGTTTTAGTTTCTAGAAACAACAAGCATGAAGAATGATGGTTAAGATAGAAAGAAGTGGATTTGATCACATTGAAATGATGTTGATCTAGAGCTCCTAGTTAGACAACTGAATAACCTTTCTACATGGTGGTTATTTTTCATTTTGTTGTTGTGTGCAACAGATTTTTCATATTGGGTGTCTACGATGGGATCCTTGCTCATATGGAGAGACTCGTGTGCTTATGTTGGGTGCTTGGTTTTAGCCCTTGACATTGGAAGGCATTGTTTCAATAACCTTGAATGCATGTAGGCTATGGAGTTGATCATTGGATGATCTAGAAGCTTTTAGAATAACATATCTCTCTCTTAGATGCATGCACGTGGTGGTGGTGGAGTTGACCTATAAATGGACTTGAAGTTCCTGAACCTCTACTTCCCTGATGGATGTTTGCATTTACATGGCATGGCTCAGATTCATGTTCCTTGGATATAAGCATTTTAGATATTTTTCATTCAAAATTTATGGTGATACATATTTATGATTATCCATTGTTCTAGATTAACTATTATAGTTGCTCTCTGAACTTTGGGTCTTCTAGAGGAGAAGTGGATGTGGATTTATACGTGTTGGAAAACATGGTGGTTTAGCAGTTTTTCCATGGTCTGACAAAACTTATGGTTTTGTAGATTTACAAATAACTATTTTGGGTCATGGTCTTTGGATGATTTTGGATGTAAGATAATTGCAGCTCTGCATGCATGCTTTATGTATGGTTTGAAGAGATATTAGATCTTCTTTGTATGGAAATGTTGGTATGTGATTAGTCACTCAACATTTTTGTGGTGAATGCTTGGAGGGTTCCTAGACTATGGTATATGATAGCTAGATACTTATTCTACATAGGCCCAAACAACATAATGAGAAGATGCATTTGAGAAGATAAAGTATATGATATCCTAAGAGCATGCCTTGATGAACCCTGTGGGCGATAATTTGAAGCAATGAGGACAACTCTTAAATTTCTCAATACTGGATATTATTGGGAAACTCTTCATAAATATGCATTGAAATATACCAGGAGTTGTGATAAAATGTCAAAGAATGGGAAGACCAACAAAAACACAAGAAATGCCATTATAGCCACAATTAGCAATAGCACCATTTGATTACCAACATCAAACAATAAAGAGTACATACTAGTCTTCTTTGATTACCTTACTAAATGGGTAGAGGTTAAGGCTTTATCGAGTCCCCCTTCTTAGTCGGGACCCAAATTCAAATATGTTATTGGCAGTATTTTAACATCCAAAATTCAAATATGAAGTGTCATATTTTGGAATTTAATTTTTAGGAGAATTGGAAAAACAACTATAAATACCATTATTTTATCATTTGAAATCTAACAACAAGAGATATCTAGCACTAAGGCATACAATTGAGCAAATACTATTATCAATAGTAGCATTATCAAAGTTTATTATAGTAATTCAAGATCCAACATCATGTCAAATTCTATGTATGTTCATGTTTATGTTTTGTGAAGGCTAACATTGTTGTAGATCTCCAAAGCATTCAAGCATTCTATCAAGCAAGATCTAAATCCTTGAGGTGATGTGAATTACTTCAACCCTTCAAGGAAGCCATTGAAGGGTGGTGAATTGCAACATTTTGTTCATTCATCATTTCCTTCCTTTTCATTATCGGTTTATCATTGACATTGCCATTATGGAAGTGGGAACACTTACATGGGGTATGACTGAGGCAAGGTTTGACTGAGGCAAGCCCCTATATGGCACACCATATTCTCTCTTTGTGAATGTGTAGGTAGTTAAGTATTTGACATGTGATGGTAGACAATCTTTATTATACACTGTTTATTTTCAACTATAAAGTCATCTTCACCATGGTAGGCATGTAAATGTTCCTAATTTCTTGTATAATCTATTATAGAGAATGTTGTATGAAGGAAAAAAGCAATACAACATTGTCTCGTTTCTATTTGGTTACACTATTGGTAAAGAGGAGTCTTAGGACTTAATTTCCAAATGTTTCTTGGGAAAATTTTCTTAATTGTAACAATATCAACAATATCCTTGAAGAACCTATTATCCAAAAATAATGGAAAAACCTTGTTGTTCCAGAAAGGGAAATACCCTCTAGCTCTCCTATTGTGTTACCTACCCACAACACAAGAGAGCTAGAGGAGAAGGGCTTGTAGGAAACACAACTTGTAGCCTCTACTAAGCAACCTATAGTAGAGAATAAACAAGAAATCCCTATTTCTAAAAAAACAAAAAAGGCAAGAAAAGGAAAAGTGGAGCCTCTTCTTCTGCACCTGCAAAAGTGAAGAAGAGACCGTCACAACCCAAGATGCGATCACATTGCCTAAAGATAAAAGGGGCCATGAGAGGATCAATTAAAAAGTAGGAAGATGATGTTGTAATGGTAGAAACATATAAAGATTCAGTGGAGAATACCTCTAGTGATAAGGTAAAGGCACCTATTGTACAACCTTGGTATTTTACTAGTACCTTTGAATTTGATTTAGAGGATATTTTTGTGGAAACGAAAATGAGAAGGAGATCCCCAAGAAGCCCTATTTCAGAGGGTTTTGAATACACAAGAGCAACAAGGGATGAACAGTTTTTGGAAAAAGATGAAATTTTTATTGAACAAAGAAATATTAGAAAATAGTTGTAGGAAGAAATGGAAAGAATAAAATAATTTGAAGAATTGTTAAAAACTTATTAGCAAAAGGATAGTGAGCAGGATTCTAGGATCAAGGAATTGGAGGAGAAGCTCTATAAGTTTGAGCATGGGTCTAAATTGTTGGTGCAATTAATTATTTAATTACACTTGCATAACTTTACTAAGGTAATATTTTAATTCCTAGGTTTATTATTGTCATCCTTATCTTGTTGAACTATCTTGTTGCTCAAGATAAGATTAGGGTTATGCATACTTTTCTTTTATAAAGAAAATCATCTCATGTAATTATGAATTCCTAAATAATATTATTTGCACATCTTTATGCAAAGCTCTGCTTTTATTTGCTTTTCTCTTATGTGGAAGGTTTTTTGGTTTGCATGTCTGATCTTGGTTTCTAACATGGTATCAGAGCCTTGATTTGCAGCCCCTTCTCATATTTTTGAGAAAAAATCATTGCAAAGTTCATTCGGGATTCCTCGAGGGTATCATGCCTTGAGTTCATCTATGCAGTGTTTTGGATCAGATCGGGCTTCACCATTGGATTCAGAGTGCTATAAAAAGTCAGAATGATACCGTTGGAATGCTGATTCTAACGCCGATCTAGCGGTGAGGATAGCTTTTTCTTATTTCGCTCCAGATTTATCTTGCAGGACCTTGAACTTGAATGTTGTTGTTTTCACTCTTGAGGGCATATCTTTTGACTCAGTGATACTTTTTTTGCCATTCTTGCGGCGTTGGAAAGCCGGTTCAGTCCTCTACACAAATTTGAGGTCTTTTTTTATTTTATGTTTATACATGTTTATCATTCTCTCATTTTACAATCATTGAGTTATTGTAATAAATGAACTGAGATAAAATTTCATTAGGGGGGTTTCTCGCATAATAATCTGATTAGAGTGTGCATGCACTTTGATCTCCATCTTGATTTTGATGATAGCTCACATGGGTTATATCTGGTTTCTTAGTTTCTTTTGGCCACATCTTTCTCTTACTTGACACATCATATTTACATCAGTTCACACTTCAAATTGGGAGTTTATGGTTATTGATATGCATTGTTTCAGATCCTTCTAAGTTTGAGGGCCATGTTTTTATGGTTAATGTTCCAGAGTCTTTATGGTTCTTGTTCCCATGGAAGAGTTTTAGTCACAGTTTGGCATCGGCATTAAGATACACAATTTCCAGATTATGTCATCATTTCATCTATTGTTGCTTTATGGATTCTAGGGTTGTTCCAGATTGTGAGTTTTCTAGTGTTCCATGGCATCGGGTCTGTTGTTACATTATTATGATTCTACTTTGGTTTCTTGTAGATAGAAGTATATTTCCTTGCTTGTCGGATTGCGGTTCCAGTGTTACTCCATAATGTTCTTCCAGTGCTTCTTTGCAACAAGTCATCTCATTGTAGGGGGGTTTTGTCCCACTAGGTTTTCCTTCTCTACCTCATTATTGCATTTGTACATGGGTACCTGATCAGGCCTTTGTTGTCGAGACCCATTCATGCTTTCTTGCATTCATCTTAGTTTTTAGGTGCATGCTTTTTTAGTCTCCCTAAGTTGCACTTATGGGGGGGTGTTGGTGTAATTAATTATTTAATTACACTTGCATAACTTTACTTAGGTAATATTTTAATTCCTAGGTTTATTATTGTCATCTTTATCTTGTTGAGCTATTTTGTTGCTCAAGATAAGATTAGGGTTATGCATACTTTGCTTTTATAAAGCAAATCATCTCATGTAATTATGAATTCCCGAATAATATTATTTGCACATCTTTATGCAAAGCTCTACTTTTTATTTTCTTTTCTCTTTTGTGGAAGGTTTTTTGGTTTACATGTCTGATCTTGATTTCTAACATAAATTGGAGGTACTTGCACAACTTTCTATGGTTGAAGTAGGGACAAAAAAAACTTGTATCTCAAGGCCCAATTGCTTAGGTCTAAACCCCCACTAGGCCAACTGTGGTGTCCTTGGGTGTTGAATTGCGGAAAAGAACCCAAGATTTCTCTCAAAAGAAGAAGGATTGGGAGAAAGAGAAAGATAAATCAATATCCAATCACACCAAGGCACTTGAACAATAGGAGACAACAGTGAAAAAGATGAAAGTAAAAATTGAGATGATGACAGATAAAATAAGGAAGTTGCTGAAATGTAGGCTACCTACAAGGGTTTATGCATTGCTTTTGCAAGAAAACTATTTGTTTTTTCAATTCAGCTAGTTGATTAGTGATATGCCTATTTCCATGAACATAAAATTTGTGTTTTTAGATACTTTCTTTAATTTTACACTAGACATGTAGGACTAGTTATGTGAGTTCTACTTACATAATTATGTTCTCCCTTATGAGACTGAATGGAATCCACTAATGTTTGTGGGAGACCTTCAAATAAGAGCTTGGGCCTCCTACATTAGAAATGAGCACCAAAGGGGAATAATCCTACAAGGGGTACCAAGAAACAAAAAATTCATTGCCCTAAATCTCAAAAAAGAATTAGTGAATCCAAATGTGATCATTGACCAATGGTTGGACCTCCTAGATTATAATGGAGTTGAAGAAATAATAATGAATTGTAGGAAACGAGACTATACAAGAGCACATAAACTAGCAGTAGGAACCCTTCATGAAGACTTCTAGTTTGTATAGAGGAGATGGGAAGAGCTTTCACATGAATTAAGAAGAAAGGAGCCACATTCTCTCTATAATTATGTAGTCATGACTCATAGATCTGACAAGTACATGGACCTTGCATGGAAAAGTGGAGTGGTTTGGTTTCTACTTGTCTTCCATCCTCCCATCCTCTTGTTTCCTGTACCACATTGGACAAGGAGGAAGAGAGGGGAAGAAGAAGTAGAAGAAACCAAAAGGTTGACAAAGATTTTGAATCAAAAGGCTACTATTTGAAGCAAATGCAAGGAGTTGACATTGTGACAAATCTCAAAGAAATAACCCTGCAGTATAACCTCCAGCCTTGAAAGTTGCTCGAGGACAAGCAAAAGGCTTAGTTGGGGGGAATGATGACATTAGATAATAGCTAGTTTTCTTTCATTAAGTTCATGACTTTTAGCATTTCAACCTACCAAGTTCATAGACAATCCTAAGAATTATACATCTTTTATATCTTTCATGCATCTTAAACTAGACTTTAGTATGTGGAAATATAATTATGATATGATGGTATTTATATGTGTGGATGTATGAATGTTCATTAAATCCAATATGATTCTATGCTTGATTTATGATTGATAATGATGTGTATGCTTTAGGATGAAACTAACCTTTTGTAGCTAAGAGGAATTGTAGCATGTAGCAATTGGATTTACAACTTGCAAAATAAGACCACAACCAGTTGTAGGGGAGAAGAAAAAATGCTTGAAACATGACAACTCCAAGAAGGAATGAAGACAACCTTTGAACAGTCAACTATGAGTCACCACCAACACCAAATAAGATGATAGGAATTAAGGAGTCTACTATGAGTGTGAAAGCTTAATGACGTGACAGTTTGCATAGACCATGCCTCTATCATACTGTTAAGGAAGAATTATAGTTTGAATTATCTTCTTCTGTCTTTTTCAATTATGGTTATCAGTTACACAAACTAGTGCTCTCCCTATTCTTGAGGGAGAGTGGATGTATGCATTTATGTTCTATTTTTAGTCCTTGTGTGAATAAATCTACTCCCACACCTATATATTAGGATCGATGGTTAAGGAGAAAATCTAGTTTGTAGTTCTAGTTTTTTATTGTTTTACTAGACAATACTTCATTGCTATTAGTTTTTTGTTATTTAGTTGTAATGGATATGTATCTCTGAATGTGAAATCTTTTGAAGATTCTTGTTAGACTGTATTAAGTTCAATTCTTATGTAATAAAGGAGTTTAGTTATTGTCATGATTTTTTGATCAGTAGTACATATTTGATATCTCATGTGGGCGCAACAACTCGAGCAAGGGCCACTCAAAGTACTACCAACCCATCCTATTTTCTGCATTAAATTAGATGTTATATTGTTGTATCCATTTATTTGAATTCTCACTTATATGTATGTGAATTCCATGGATAATGTACTATAGCATGAATTATATTCTCTAACATTATATTGAGTTAGTCTCCAGAGAAGTTAGGAGTAAGAAGTTAGTAGTGTTAGTTAGTTGCAAGTTCAGATTCAATAGTTAGTAGTTATAGCATTAAGCAAAAGGTACCCATGCATAAGCAACAAATTCATGCTATTTCCCTTGTTTTGCAATTTGATAGTTTACTTTTCTTTCCATCCTTTATAGTTTTCATTACATGTGCGACAACCTATGTTTCATTGATATAGGGCGTAGTTAGGATCCTTGAATGCATATATAGTGCCAACACTGTCAAAAACTTACGAGCTCTGGTTGATAATTTAATGAAGTCTTTGTGAGGGTTTGGTGAATTGTTCAATTAGGAACCCATCCTTTGAATTGCATGTCCACTCACGAACACCAAGTTGATTGAACATTAGAAAGGCCTTACACTTGGTAGGCAAGGATTGACTCTCTTTTGGTCAAGCTCCTAGGTGGACTAATTCAATAGGTTTGAGCCAAGATTGAAGAAAATAGACAAGTATACAATATGTCTAAGATGATGTATGTTGATGTAGACTTTAATAGTGCTAGTTTGGATGTATCATGAATGCTATATGATAATACTTTTTCTTTATCCTTGATGATTTCAAAAAAAAATGGTGAATGCTCCTAAACAAAATAAAATAGCACACAAACATGCGTTCAATCAACTCAAATGACTAGAAGAAAAGATCAACAAGATTTAAATGTGAATTTGAAATTTAAAAGTTCAAAAATCATATATGTACCCACAAAATAACCTAGATCAATTTCACACCCATAGACTATAACTAAAATACACCGAACACATTAAAAAAAACAACATGAATACCTAACTTTTACCATTAGATTTATACACAAAACTACCCCTAGGAAGTTTCTTAAAGTAAAAGTATGTATCTAGAAGGATCTGAAGATAACCTTGATGAAAATTCTATGGGCTATAAACCTATGAAGCTACCCTACAAGAACCTTTCTTAAATAATGTGAAAGTGATACGCAAGAAATGATGTCATATGACTCAAAATACCCACTTAGGTGGGAAGGGGGATTTTATGGGTCTATACCGGGTGGCGGTCAATGGTATGATTCTAGAGAGAGAGTCGTACGCTTCTAGAGAGAGAGAGGAGGTCACGCCGAGGTAGACGTTAGTCTCCCCGGGGAGTTGCGCCGTGCACGTTAAAAGCACCTACAACGCTCTCACCCAATTTGCTTTTTAATGAAATATCTTACCATCCACGTGGCGGTTACATAATTTGTGCCGGTCGACGGCGAAAAGAGGCGGATCATTTCACGCCCACGCCGGCGAGTAAGTAAACAGATCTCACCAAATTCCCTCGTTTTTCAAACCAAATCTCACGTTGGCGGTCTGACGTCGTCGGCGCCCTCTTTTACTGTTTCAATTTTATTTTATTTTTATCACCAACGGTTCAAAATTAATTTTATTCTTTGTTAGACTGGTCGCTTGACTCATGTTTCTCTTATAAACTCGTGTTCTCACTATATTTGTAAAAGAGTTTTATTGATATTGTTTTAAAAGATTATTTCATAAATATAATATTAAGAAAAAAAATTATATTGTAAAATTGTAGTTTAATTGTTGAATACAATTAGTGAGAGTGATGGTATGCTTCTTAAATACATCATCTATCAAGATTTAAACATTTGGAAGGAAGAGACGAGGTTGGGATTACGTTCTGATGATTTTTATAGAATGAACACCCTTCAATCCTTGACTCTTAGCCCAAAAGATGTTAGCATAGACACATGTTCTCATATCGAATAGCAAAAAGATATCAATATAGACACATGTTCCCATATAACAAAATAACTAGATAAGTAGGAGGTATTTTCCACAACATGTCAAATTGTGATATTGCTATCAAATCCAACCGTGTAGTTTTACGAGTGAACCACTACTCATGATAATGAATGGTCCACTTAACACTCATTGCATCTAGGTGATGCTCACAAAAGTGAAGCACTAGGCCTTCCCAGGAGGTCATCCATCCCAGTACTACTCCAACTCAAGTGTGCTTAATCACAAAGTTTTTCCCAAGGTTAAACCCACTTAACTTTCAACCTCATTTGCAAAACCTTCAGCAAGTGTTGTGCATTATGAACCATTCATTATAGAGCCCCTTTAGCTCATCGATTGATAAGTAGGAGGTATTTTCCATAGTGTGTCAAATCGTGATATTGCTATCAAGATTCAACCATGTAGTTTTATGAATCAAAGTCATTGACAAAATAACTTGTCCAACAATTTCTAATATATAATATTTCCATCAAACCCTTCCTTATTCACACAATTTTAAAACAATGAATACCCCTCAATCCTTAAGTTTCAATAGAGAAAATGACACGTACCCCCATATGAATTCCTCCAATTTATAACACATAATTTTTTTAATTTTTATCATGAACTTTTTCAAAATTAATTTTAATTTTTGTTAGACTCGTCGTTTGACTAATGTTTCTCTTATAAAATCCCATTCTCACTATATTGTATAAAAACTTTATTAATAGTGTTTTAAAACCTAATTTCATAAATTTAATATTTAAAAAGAAAAATTATATTATAAAATTATAGTCTAATTGTTGAATACAATTGGTGAGAGTGATGGTATGTATTTTGATTATGCCATCCATGAAGATTTAAACATCTGGAAATAAGAGACAAGGTTTAGAGTTGCACTCCAAACAATTTTGATAGAATGGACACCCCTCAATTGTTTGACTCTCAGTTGAAAAGATATCAGCATAGACACATGTTCCCATATCGAATAGCAAAATGATATCAACATAGACACAAGTTCTCATATCAAATAACAAAACAACTTATGCACAATTTTTAATATATAATAGTTTCATCAAATGCTTCCCTACTCACACAATTTTAATCAAATGAATACTCCTCAATTCTTGATTTTGAATACCCCTCGATCTTTAATTTTCAATAGAAAAATCGCCACAGACTCCCATATGAATTCCTCCATCAATTTCAAACATATAATATTTTCATCTAACCTATCACTATCTTTCTCACAGTAACCAACCAAATTGAGACAAAACAAGAGACCTCCCATACACTTCCCCTTTACTTCACCGTGTCGGTCGCCATTTCGTTACTTTTCTAAAAAGTCAGCTCATGAATTTGAAACAGTCAGCCATGAAGGTTTCTCGTTATTTTGTCACTGTCTGGTTCATACTAATCCACACAAAGCATAGGAAATTTTTCCCCTATTAATACATAATCTCGGGGCATATTTATCACACAACTTCAGGGCCCCTTTATTTGCTTCATATTTTTAGTCTGGAACTTTCTTCCTGTAGATTATGTCCCGGTTAACAATGGCAGAATCAGTAAAACAGAGACCCCTTCTGCACAGCCAGGTGATACGAATCAGGGCGGAAGAAGGGAATATTGGTAATTATATAGGGGAGCGCAAAATATCGCCTAAAGACCGCGCGGCTATATTGCATCTAACGGCTGAGATGAAGGATGTTTTTGTAAATAATTCCAAGCCAGTCCTCCCCTCGCCCCTGGGTATGAAGGACAGGGCATGGGCTTTGTCTGTGAAAAGATAAATACAGAAATAGATAGTTTTCCTATATATTGAATACAGATCTCTGTGTATATAAAGATATATGATGTCGGTTTCCTTTCCCCCTGTTATATGGGCGAGATGAGGAAAGTTTTTCTGCAGAGGATTTGAACTTGAGGTTCATATTTACCCCCCTCTTCTGTATATTATGATACTGGTTTAATATAATTAGTTTTATACTTCTCCTTTTTTGAAAAAAAGTTTTAGTCTATAAATATTAATATTAAGATTGTTTAAAGATTTAGATTTTCACAGTTCATATTGATTAAGTGTGTTTTTTCTGGATTGAACTGCTTGAAATTTGTTTGCATCAACGTTTCGGATCACACTCCGTGATCCATCATTAGAATAAAGAGAACTAAGAGAGAAAAATGATGGATCAGGGAAACAAATTTCACTCAATTAAATCCAGAAAAAGCACACTAAATTAAGATTGATTTTCAATTTATTGTGTATATTTTTTTATTCGATGTTTTTGATAATAGATCACTGATCTGAAACATCAAACGAAAGATATAGACAGTGAATTCAAAAACAATTTTACTATTAGACTCTGTAAAATTCATGTCATTTCTTTTCTTTATCTGCATAGCATCCTGATAATTGGAAAAAATCTCACATAGTTTCAATCGAGAAATCTTGCACTCTATTTTATCATGAACTGTGGAAACTTACGGCTATTAACATGCAAATATTGTTTTGTGGGTTGTGTTCTTTTCTTTCTGTTTTGCAGGTTTTGGTTTCATGAATTAGGAGCAAAGACTTTTTATTATTTCTTGTCATTTAATTTAATTTTAAATGTTTTATAAATTTTAATTAATTTTGTTGTGAATAAGATCTTGTGCTAACTTTATTGAATGTTGTGATATTTTAAAAGGATGAGGATGGGATTGTGTTTTGGGTGATTTTGGAATAAGGTAGATCTATGAATGTTCTTTTTCATTTGGAACCTTATCCTCTTTTTTTCGTAACACTCCTATTCATGATTGACACTCTGATAATGAAACTAAAATAAAATGAAAAAATCAGGCACATCCATTTCACATCATGATATTACAAAAGAAACTCACTCTTGAATCCTTAACTTTTAACTTGAAAAATAAAAATAAAATTATTAATATAACTTTAATTTTGACTCCAATACCAAATAATCAAATAATAATAATCATAAAACCTCTCAAATTTAGGCAATTAATTGATGACAGGATAACACATTTGAAAATTTGACATTAAAAATAGTAACTTATAAAGGAGGTCCTTCACAGATAATTGCATTTATAAGAGTCAATTTCGAAGGATACATTTCAACACGTGTTACATCATTGGACACCTCGATTGGGCTGAGATTAGATTTGTGGCAATGGATATACTTTTAAGATTTTTTTCCCAAAGAGAACAATAATGTGTGCGAATAAAATCCCGTATTGTTGATTAAATAATAATACAATTGATTTAAATTAGTATATATAATTTACATATATTTATTGTAAAATTTTTAAGATATTTATGTTAAAAGTTAATAGTTTTGAGTTATTTTATTTTAATTTAAAATTATTTTATTTTACAGTGTTATTTTTTAAAAAAATTATATTGACTGTGTAATTAGAATTAAAGGTTGATTGTTGTTATAAATATAACTAAATATAATGATTAAATTAAATTGAAAATAATACTTAGTTGAATTTTAATGATGAGGAAATGTTATAATAAATATTAGAAAATAATTTATTAATACTAAAAAAATTCAATGGATTTAAATGAAGATGTTATATTTAAAAAAATTACTGTATGTCACTCTACTTTAAATCTATGTCTATAAAAAATTGATCTTTATGAGTTCAAAAAATGATCTTGTAACTTGACTTGATTTGTTTATCTTTATAATCTATATTTTTTCCCTCACTTCCCTAATGTTTAGGTATTGTAAGGTCTCGTAATATTTACAAACACTTTTAGGAATTTGTCAAACTACATGGGTCAATTTCTCATAGACAAATTCCTAGCAAATTAGCTTTATGACTTTGAGCAAAGATTCAAAGACAATAAACAATAACACAAAAAAATGTTCATGTGATATTCATACTCCACCTTGGATATGTTTCTATTTGAAGTGTAAATATTGCGCATAATTAATAATTTTACATAGAATATTAGGAAAATATAATTATTCTCACCTCAATACAACTAATAATGGCATGTGTTCACTTTGATTCAAGGTACACAAGTGCCATCATTGCCTCATCAATTCTTGATTAACATTAGTTGGTTGTCACCTCTATTCAAACAATATCATCTCGATCTTAGTCAAATTCAGTTAACTAATCTACTAATTAACAATCAAAATCATGACCTCTAATTTGTCAACTTCATTGAGACATGCATCCAAGAGGCCTATTGCATGGATGTGATGGGATAATTTGATTATTGATTTTCTCTATTTTTGAATAACATGTTATATTGCATATTGCAACCCTCATTGCCTCTATGTTTTCTACTATTATAAATTTCTTCATTCACCTAGATCCAAGCTCATGTAATTGGATTCCCATTTAATTTAGCACAATATCAAAGCCTTGTTGATGTTTTGATCTTCCTTGTATCCAATAAGGAGTAAAAACTTTATCTAGAGTTTCACATCAAAAGCTTTGTTTTGGCGATTCTTGTGTCAAAGAAAAGTACACCATTACATCCAAAGTAGTTAACAAACTAAACTTTTTTATTTCATCCAATTTGGGAACCTAGATGTCAATTTTTTTAGTTGGTGGTTGCATCCACTCTCTCTCCTTTTGTAAATAATACATATTTCAAAAGAAATTTAAGCAAAATGGACAATGCATTGAATTTGAAAAGCATAAAAAACTATAAATTAATATAAATTTATTTGATTTAGAGAAATTGCAAGAAAAGGTCCAAAAAAATTCTACCTAAGTCGTATGGCTTTCCTATATATTATTTTGTGTGCATATTTTTTCAAAAAAAATATTTTTAAAATTTATTATTTTAAAATTAGAAAAATGATAATAAATAAAAAATATTTTTAAAATGGTGGATTTTTTAAAGTGTTTGTAGTGTTTTGCAAAACATGAGGTATGGGGGTACTAAACCCCCTACTATTATCAACTAGTGTCAGGGTGGTTAGCTTCATTGGCCTCTACTTGACACTTCCAATAGACTTTACAAAAAATGGTTGCTCCTACATTTTCATAGTAAACTTCTAGTAAATGTTTACCTCATGACCACCAATGCACCACCCATGCCTATCCAATCTATTTTGACCTCTACTTAGTTGTTTCCCTAGCAACCTCCGCACTAAACCATCATTCTACCACTAGATTTCCTCGTGTGCCTCTATTGTGTCATTGCTACCCTAACACTAGGGCAACACCTCCACCACTAGTGACACCCATTTATTGTTCACTAGCTACTAGGCCACCACTGAAGAAAAGACACCCCCTTCATCTACATTTTCAATTCAAGAGGCAAACTTTAGAGGGCAATGTCAACCATACAAAGATATTTTTTGATGTAATTTTTTTGAAATTAGTTATTTTTCTATGCACTTTTGCACTTATATGATTGATTTCTATTCACAAATTCTAATTTTTTTAGAAAATTATTTTTTTATAGATTTTAGTACATAATTAAAAAATTTTAAATTATAAACCTCATAACTTTCAAAAATGAACCTGGATTTTAGACCCTTTTTAAAAGTGGGAGATTTTTTTAGCACTACATATTGGTGTTGGCTATTTATTCTTATTCTATTATTTGATTATAATTTTAGCTTTCTAGTTCAAATTGGGCATTATAAAACTAAAAATTTAGCTTCAACTTTGTAATCACAATAATGAGTCAAACATTGCAACTTGCTAAGGTGACTTAATTGAGCCATTTTGAGGTGTTGTTGATGCAATCATGATGAGGAGGTCTTACTAGATAGCCTAATCATGTAGCCACAAAAGGAAATTATTTACACATAATAGTTGATTCAAAATCTTTATTTGTATGCCACATTAATTTACTTAGAAATACAATAATAATCAAAATCAATAGTCTTTTGAAACATTTATTCTTTAAAGTATTTCTCAACCATATTCCCCAATTTCTATAGTAATCAACTCAAACCAATGAAATCTAGATCATCTCATTAAAAAAAAATCCCCAAAAGAAATGACAAGCCAACCCCCCCACCCCCTCCAACCCCCCCCAAATAGATCAGTTCTTCCCCTCATATATTTCCCACATGAGGAAATTCAACTATCAAGTAGGGAAGATTAACTATATTGACACAAGCTTCCAATAATATTTTTCCATGTGTCAACATTTAAAAAGCCCTCAAAATTATTGAAAAGTATTTATTGGAGCTTTAACACTCATAAAGAACAAGAACAAGTTCCAAATGTTAAAGGTTCCCATCTCATTAGGAACTATTTTGTTTGATAGTAGGTTTTTCTACATTAGGAACTATTTGATTTCTTGAAATGTGGAAGTGTTCATCCCTATTTCATTTATTTCCTTCTTGTTAGTGGTCATTTCTTCACCTCATACTAATGTGCCTGATGGGTATTATGGAACTTGTATCCTTCATGTTTTTGCTAGATATAAATGATAGCTTTTTAAGAATTTGTTGCATCATTGTTTAGGTCTACATAAGCAGAGATACACTCATCTCAATGCTTTCCTCCTAGCTCTAAATTTACCACCTCACCTCCCCATTCCACCATGCTTGAATGATCTACAAGATGACTAAATAGTTTAGAAGGCTAGTAGCCCACCAACGTGTTGTCTACGAACTCCATCCACCAGTTGCCCAGTTTAGGATCCTACCAAGAGTTCAACATTGATGTTAGAATAAAATTTAAGTAGAGAGCTTTTAGATGTGGGAACAATAAAATTGACATATAGGAATAAGATTCAATAAGAAATAGAAGTATATTGTATATATTTTCCATGATTCAACATAGTAAAGATGTGTGTGTATGCCTTGTATTACCTTGTGGGTATTACCACTATGTAAAATGATTGTTTATGGAAAATAGTTTTCAAAGGCATAGTTTGTATAAATATATACGGATTTATCTTTTAGTGATTATGATATGGATATTTCATTTAATTCCACCTTTGATCAAGATTTATGCTTCAATGAAAACTTAGCTATGGTTAAAGTCAATTGCCCAAGTCTAAAAGAAGGAAACAAATATCTAAATAGAAGCTAAGTACACTTGTTAAATTAACAATTTGATCAAAACTTTTGGCTTGGGTAGTGGCTTATGGCATGGAAATTAGTTCAATCAAAATAATCTTGAGATTGGAAAAGAATTCTAGCAGTTCATGGGCATGAAAGCTGCTATATTTTGACTGCTTAAGCAATACAACAGATAGAGTTCAAATTATGCACCAACCCAAAGGAAAAAATCTAATATGCTCTCAAAATTTACATTTTCACACTTAATACCAAACATATTTGGATAACTCAGCATACCCATATGAATGTCAATATATCTCTCATGGAGAGTTGATCATATTTGACACAAAACCAGATTTGTACCTCCAAATCAACGTTCAAACACTATGATATTAAAATATAACTCTAAGCCTAGTCCAACCTTGTGGGATTTCATTCCTTTCTTGTACTTGATGACATTTTAGTGATTAAATGAAAAGACCAATAATGGCCATTCTTTGGCAAATAATGCTCACCTTCTAGATGAACATGGTGATATCATACTGATAGGGACAAGGTTGGATTGAGTCAAACACTAGCTCAATGCTCTGGGTCTCCAATTGGTAACCCCTTGGTGTTTCTCTCCACCACTCAACCTATAGGTCCTAAAAGTTATTAGGCACCCCTGGTCCTCCCTACCAACCCTACTATCAAGTTTCAAATCATTCACCAAGCCTAACTTGATGCTCTTCTTCTCATTCACCACCTAGCCCTTAATCACCTTAAAGACTAACCATTCTCCAGTGTTTCCTAACTCTGTTACAGGGGTGTGTGTTACCTTCCAAGACTTCCAAAAACATCTTCTACAAGTGCTTGAACCATCACCAGGCTCCAACTCTCCATCATTTTCACAAATTCCCTGTTTTAGGGTTTGGGCAGGGCTACAAGCCTTGAGCCCCTTTTAGCCCTCTCAACACAAAAAAATAGTTCAAGACACCTCTCTTTCAATAGTTTATGCCAAAATCCCTTCTGACACCTTGGTTCATTTTCCAAGCTCTAAAGGATTTTTGGGGTTTGCGACCTTGTCTGTTAGTACAGAGGTACAATACAGATTTTGCAAGAAACTAGGGTTTTTAGACCATTTCTTGGTCTATTTTGCTTCTTCCTGCCACAAATGCTTTGATAAAGACTCTGCCCTCCTCAAACCCTCTCAAAGATTCCTGCAAATAGCACACACCTCCATTTCAAAGATATTAGCACCCCTGCAACATTAGGGTTTGATTTCAAACTGTCTTTTCCCAACCGGGCATCACAAGCTTGCCTAGGAAAAGTCTTTTAGCATGCTGACTGAGCTTCTACTATCTTCTACTGCTAACCTATGTACAAGGATGGGGTTTATCCACATTCCCATTGCTTCCATACTTCTTGGTACGGTGGGAGTGTAGTCTAAACCACCATTTTATTGAATTTACCAGTCAAGACTAAACTAAAGAAAAGTCACAAAATTTACAAAAGAGAAGAAAGTGATGGAAACACTATCTAAAATGACAAAACAAATCTTCAAAAAGGATTCTCTACATGCCAGTAAACCAACAAAATATCTTATTTAATTCATCCAACTGCTATTCAGAACAAGAATGGGAAAAACCAGTAAATAATAACAAGAACACTGTTTTTCTTCCACTCCTGAAAACACAGTCCGTACAGTCAAGCTTCCAACCCCTTGAAAGGTCAAAACAAGCCTTAAATATTCCTCCCAAATAGTTAAGCTTCTTAGTTCGAGTCTTTGGATGACCTAAAATTGCAAGTTGTAAAACCTCATGTGTTTTCAAGCATTTTGACAAAATTGGTAAAGATGATAAGTTGGGCTTCAAAACCCATTAATGTTTGCCATCTCCCAAACCATTGATCAAAAATTGATCAAGCATTATTCAAACCAACAAAACCTAACTAGATGGTCAACATGACCAACACCAACACAACTAAAAATATGACTTCAAACAAAACTTCAAGGGAACTTAGTAATTTCCCAGGTGCTCCTGCACCATTCTCCCCCTCTCAGCTCAAACATGAAAGATTGGAAGGAGAGAGTAAGGATAGGTCAATGCCCTGCTTTTTAAAATCAGCTTCATCCACCCAAGTAGCCTCAAATTCAGGCTTGGTCTTCCACTTGATGAGGTGTTCCATGTACACCTTGTGTCTTGTGGTCTTCCTCACCCTTGACTCCAATATCTTCTATGCCTGAGGCTTGTCCTGAGTAGGTATGGCCATGTTGCTAATGTCTTTGAAGATTTCCTTGCTGTTTTGACCATCATCATTGACTGATCCCTTGGATTTGATTAAATCAGCAACATTGAAAACTGGAGATATGCCCAAATCTGATGGTAATTCTACCTTGTATGCATTCTTGCCATATTTGGCCAACACCTTGCATGGTCCCACTCTTTTCATTTGCATTTTGGTTGACATGCCCTTCTGCAACCTTGATTGTTAAGATGGACCATAACACAGTCACCTACTGCAAACTACACATCTCTCCTTGACACATCAACTTTATCTTTCAATTTTTGTGTTGTTGTTGTGATTGTCTTCTTAACCTACTCATGAATCTCCTTCATGGTCTCAGTGAAGTTTTTTGCATGTCCACTCCTATTCTCCATTGATTCCAGATCTCTGAGCCCACATATGCCTCTTGGGTGCATCCCATACACCACTTCAAATGGACTTTTCCCTATAGTTATGTTTACACTGTCATTATAAGCATACTTAGCTTGAGAAATCACCATATCCCATGTCTGCCCATACTCCTTTGTTAAGCACCTCAAAAGATTACCTAGTACCCTGTTAACCACCTCTGTTTGACCATTAGTTTGAGGATGGTAAGCTGATCCAAAAGACAGATTTGTTCCCAGTCTGCTCCATAGAGTCTTCCAAAAGTGACTCATGAACTTCACATCCCTGTCAAAAATAATACTTAATGGCAATCCATGGATTCTTACAACTTCCCTGAAGAAAAGATGGGCTATGTAACTTGTATCGGGTGTAGTCTTGCAAGGGATAAAGTGACTCATCTTGCTAAATTTGTCCATAACTACATAAATATTGTCAAACCCTGCCTTAGTCTTGGGGAGTCCTACCACAAAATCTATGCTCACACACTCCCATGGTCTGTTAGGAATGGGTAAAGGCTGATACAAACCAACATTGCTAGCTCCCCCTTTGGCTTTCATGCAAACAACACACTACTCCACATATTTCCTAACATCTCTTGCCAACTTAGGCCAATAATAGAACATTTGTACCAGCTCTAAAGTTTTATTTATTCCAAAATTCCCACTAAGACTGCCATTATGTTTCTCTTGAATCAGATTTTCCCTCATTGATCCTCTTGGGACACATAACAGATTACCCTTAAATAACAGTCCATTTTGCAATGTATACTCAGCATACTGAATATGAAAATGATTTTCAAAATCAGAGTATACCTTGTAGGCTTCTAAAAATTCTTCATCATCACCATAGAGGTCTTTGAAACTCTCTAATCCAATGCTCTTTAGTTGTATTTCCTGCACTGTCAACATTCTCCTGCTTAATGCATCTGCCACCTTATTCATTTGTCCCTTCTTGTACTTGATTGTAAAAGTGAAAGCTTGGATGTATTCCATCCATTTCAAGTGTCTATTACTCAGCTTCTCTTGGGTGTTGATGTAACTGAGTGCTTGGTTATCTGTGAAGACCACAAATTCTTTAGGTAACAAATAATGCCTCCACTTCCTAAGGGACTACACTAAAGCATATAATTCCAGATCATAGGTGGAGTATTTTTTCTTGGCTTCATTGAGCTTTTCACTGAAAAAGGCTACAGGCCTACCTTCTTGACTAAGGAATCCTCCTACTGCTACTCCACTTGCATCACACTCAACTGTGAATAACTTATCAAAACTAGGCAATAACAGGATAGGTTGTGTTGCCACTTCTTGTTTCAGCTTTTCAAACCCTTTATTAGCCTCTTGAGTCCACTTAAACTTTGTTTTTAGACCACCCTTAATAGTATCTAGAATTGGTGCACATATACCACTAAAATTCCTAATGCATTTCCTATAAAACTGAGCTAAACCATGAAAGCTCCTTACCTTTGTTGCTGTGGTTGGTGTAGGCCAGTTGAGGATGGCTTCCACCTTGCTTGGATCCATCTTCAACGTTCCTTGGGATACTACAAAGCCTAGATACACAAGTTCTTGCTTGAAGAACTCACACTTCTCAAGGTTGATTTCCAACTGTTCTTCTTGCAGCCTTTTGAGAACCATCTCCACATGCTTCAAATGTTCTTCTACTGTCTTACTAAAAATTAGTATGTCATCCAAATAGACTACCACAAAAATCCCTGTGAAATCCTTAAGCACCTCATTCATTAGTCTCATGAATGTGCTAGGGTCATTTGAGAGGCCAAATGGCATCACTTTCCACTCATACAAACCATCATTTGTTTTAAGGGCTATCTTCCATTCATCACCCTCCTTGATTCTGATTTGATGATACCCACTCTTAAGATCCAACTTGGTGAAGAATTTTGCACCTCCAAGACAATCCATCAAGTCTTCAATTCTAGGAATAGGAAACCTATACCTAATTGTGATTCTATTAATTTCTCTAGAATCAGTGCATAATCTCCACTTACCACCTTTTTTTGTTGCCAAAACCACTGGGACTGCACATGGGTTGATGCTCTTTTGAATTAGACCTTGATTCAACAATTCTTCCACTTGCCTAGCCACCTCTTGGTTCTGCTCAAGGGTAAGCTTGTATGCTGCTTTGTTAGGCAATGAGGCTCCAGGTATGAAGTCAATTTGATGACTTATTGCTCTCTTTGGTGGTAGAGTTGTTGGTGTTCCATCACTCACTATGCTCTTGTATTTGTCAAGCAACCTTTGGACTGCTTCTGGTAAGACTGTCCTTTCAGCCTTTCCTTCCTCTTTGGACTGCATTAAAACCACATAACCTTCACCTCCTTGATGTAGATTGCTGATAAACTCTTTACCACTGCTCAACATGATGTTTGGCACCTTGGACTGTCCCTCATCATCCTCAGTCAATGACTGCAGCTTGAAGGTTCTTCCATCCTTCTTAAATTCAATGGTGTTCTCCTTTCCATGATATATAGCACCTCTATCATATTGCCATGGCCTGCCAAGCAGAAGATGGCATGCATCCATGGGTAGTACATCACAAACCAACTTGTCTTTATAGCCTCCAATTGAAAATTCCACTGTGACCTACTCATTCACCAAAACACTCTGCCCTTTATTCAACCATGTGACCTTGTAGGGGTTGGTATGAGGTACCTTCTATAATTTCAGCTTAGTTACTACCTCCTCTGAGATTATATTATCTATAGAACTAGAATCTACAATGACCTTGCATACCTTTCCTAATATCTTGCACCTTGCTCTAAACAAAGCTCTCCTTTGCTTGGGTTCTTCTTTGACCGGTTGTCTAATCAACACTCTATTAAACATCAGATTTTCTCCTACTGATTCTATATGACTGATCTCAAGTGATTTTACACTCATGGTGTCCTCTTGTGCATAGGCCACTCTTTTCTCATTGCTTGAAGAAGATTCTTTCTCTGGGCACCTATAAGCAGGGTGACCTAGCTGACTACAGTGATAGCATTTCATGGTGGCAAAGTAAGAGTTACTTCTGCCTACTCCTCTTCCTTTGTTTGAACCTCCTTGAGGTCCTCTTCCTCTGTTAAATCCTCCTCTTGAAGATGTTTCACCTCCATGTTCAGTGAGCTTAGACTCACCTTGGCTTCTTTGATCACTACCTCTTCCTTGGTAACCACCACGCTGTCCTCTTTGATCTCTGCCTTTTCCTCTGCCTTTAGAGGACTGATCATGCTTTCTTTTGTTCCTCTCTTCAATCTTTATAGCCAATTGATAACATTGGTGGACTATTTTAGGACTTAGTAAGGCCATTTCCTCTTGAATGTTCCATTTTAATCCAATAAGGTACCTAGCCACTTTTAGGCTCTCATCCTCTGCCACATTTGATCTCAAGCAAAGCTTCTGAAACTCTTCAGTATAGGTGTTGACATCTTGATCCTTTTTCCTTAGACTCTGCCTCTTCTTGTGCAACTGAATCTCATAATCATCTGGCATATAGGCTTCCTTTACCTTAGCAATCATTCCTTTCCAAGTTGATATGGGCTGCTTGCCTTCTTTCTCCCTCTCAGTCTGAATAAACTTCCACCATGTCAGGGTTGATCCTCTCAACCTTGATTTTGCAACCTTCACCTTCTGTGACTCAGTTACTCCATCACATTCAAAGTGATTCTCCATGCCTTCTATCCAGTCCATGACCAAATCAGGATCCATCTTTCCACAAAACAACAGTATACCCTCAATTCATTTTCCACTCAGGGCTTTCAATGCCTTCAAGAAAGGCTCCTCCTCCAAAATAGGGTCAAGTTCAGGGACCTTGTCCTCCTCTGCAATCTCTTCTTCCTTTGGCACCGTTCCTTCCAACCTTGCATTGTTCAATGCCTTCTCTAGTTTCTCAATTCTTTCTTTTAGGGACTTGTTGTCCTCTTCTTATTCTTCAACCCTCTTAGCTAATTGTGCATTTGTCACCATGGTGGGGGTTTCACTTGAATCAACTTCTAACATATAAGCTACTTTCCCAAATCTTTCACTGCTCTGATACCAATCTGATAGGGATAGGGTTGGATTGAGTCAAACACTGGCTCAATGCTCTGGGTCTCCAATTGGTAACCCCTTGGTGTTTCTCTCCACCACTCAACCTATAGGTCCTAAGAGTTATTAGGCAACCCTAGTCCTCCCTGCCAACCCTGCTATCAAGTTTCAAATCATTCACCAAGCCTAACTTGATGCTCTTCTTCTCATTCACCACCTAGCCCTTAATCACCTTAAAGACTAACCATTCTCCAGTGTTTCCTAACTCTGTTACAGGGGTGTGTGTTACCTTCCAAGACTTCCAAAAATATCTTCTACAAGTGCTTGAACCATCACCAGGCTCCAACTCTCCATCGTTTTCACAAATTGCCTGTTTTAGGGTTTGGGCAGGGCTACAAGCCTTGAGCCCCTTTTAGCCCTCTCAACACAAAAAAATAGTTCAAGACACCTCTCTTTCAACAGTTTATGCCAAACTCCCTTCTAACACCTTGATTCATTTTCCAAGCTCTAAAGAATTTTTGGGGTTTGGCACCTTGTCTGTCCATACAGAGGTACAATACAGATTTTACAAGAAATTAGAGTTTTTAGACCATTTCTTGGTCTGTTTTGCTTCTTCCTGCCACAAATGCTTTGATAAAGACTCTTCCCTCCTTCTCAAACCCTCTCAAAGCTTACTGCAAATAGCACACACCTCCATTTCAAAGATATTAGCACCCCTGCAATGTTAGGGTTTGATTTCAAATTGTCTTTTCCCAACCAGGCATCACAAGCTCGCCTAGGAAAAGTCTTTTAGCATGCTGAATGAGATTCTACTATCTTCTACTGCTAACCTATGTACAAGGATGGGGTTTAGCCACATTCCCATTGCTTCCATACTTCTTGGTACGGTGGGACTGCAGTCTAAACCACCATTTTATTGAATTTACCAATCAAGACTAAACTAAAGAAAAGTCACATAATTTACAAAAGAGAAGAAAGCGATGGAAACACTATCTAAAATGACAAAAAAAATATTCAAAAAGGATTCTCTACATGCTAGTAAACCAACAAAATATCTTATTTAATTCATCCAACTACTGTTCAGAATAAGAATAGGAAAAACCAATAAATAATAACAAGAACACTGTTTTTCTTCCACTCCTAAAAACACAATCCGTACAGTAAAGCTTCCAACCCATTGAAATTTCGAAGCAAGCCTTAAATATGCCTCCCAAATGGTTAATATTCTTATTTCGAGTCTTTGGATGACCTAAAATTGCAAGTTTTAAAACCTCATGTGTTTTCAAGCATTTTCACAAAATTGGTAAAGATGATAAGTTGGGCTCCAAAACCCATTAATGTTTGCCATCTCCCAAACCATTGATCAAAGATTGATCAAGCATTATTCAAACCAACAAAACCTAACTAGATGGTCAACATGACCAACACCAACACAACTAAAAAAATGACTTCAAACAAAACTTCAAGGGAACTTAGTAATTTCCCAGGTGCTCCTACACCACATACTATGTGTCGAAGAACTTGGAAACATGTGATATGGCAACACCAATTGAAATATTGTTGTCTGTTTGTACAAACCTAGAACATAAAAGATTGTAGCAGTCCCTTGTATGAATCAGTCTGCAGCATGTAAATGTCATTCCAAAAGCCATTAATAGTGTGAACCTATGAGAATCTGAACCACCTATGACATTTCATAAAGATACAATATAATACCAACCATCCAATAAGTGAATAGTCGAGGCCTGCTTTGACCATACAGTTTGGGGATGACCTGACCGGAACAATATTTTAGTGAAGCTTTCTATGTTTATTTCGTAGTAATTTCCAAAATATTTTCAGGGTTTTGAGCCTCCATTTGTAGCTTCCGCCATTTCTACACAACTTCAAACCCTGATGCACAATACCATTTGAATCTAGGGTTTCAAATTTAAAAGAAAGTATTTAGAACACCATAGAAACCTAGGGTTTATAGAGTTTAATATGAATCAAAAAGAATAAAATAAAAACAAAGAACAAAGGAAACATGAATTAATTGAAGAAATTATAGATTAGTGCAATGCCGATGACTTCAAACGACACAAATCTTTATATGGAGGAGGGGCAGAAATTGTTATTGCCTCATAGGCACCCAATAACTCTACCTACACTCTTTCCAATGGCCATACAAAATGTGCAAAATTTTAGTGAAGCTTTTTATGTTTATTTTGTAGTCGCTGCCAAAAGATTTTAAGAGCTTTGAGCCCCCATTTGCAGCTTCCGCCATTTCAACATAGCTTCAAACCTTGATGCACAATACTATATGAACCTAGGGTTTGCAAATTTAAAACCAAGTGAATGCCCCCTCTCATTCTAGTTATTTTTAATCTTATCAGTTCATAAGCGAATATAATGTAGACTCTGAGGATTTAGAGTGAATTGTATGGAATACAACTATAGTATATTTGATTGCTATCTAATTTGCATTGAAGAAGATCGTTTGCCCAATGTGTTTGACAAGACATCTCCTTAGGCCTCTATACATACAATGATCAACGAAAAAAATCAATGGTTGATATTGCTTCAGTTGTTTTACAAGGTGTAGCATTTCTTTTCCTTTGTCCAACGACAAGATGAGCTTGTGAAGCTCAAAGAAGGAAATGGCTTCGGCATAAATGATATATGTTGATGTAGACTTACTCTTGTAATTATTATTTTCTTTTATCAATAAAAAAAGATGGTGTATGTTGATGTAGAATTTAATAGTGCTACTATGGATGTATCATGAATGTTATATGATAATACTTTTTCATAATCCATGACGATTTAAAAAATGAATTGTGAATGCTCCTTAATAAAATAAAATAACACGCAAACATGCATTCAACCAACTCAAATGACTAATAGAAAAGATCAACAAAATTTAAACTTGAATTTGAAATTTAAAAGTTTAAGATTCATATATGTACCCACAAAATAACCTAGATCAATTTCACACCCATAAACTATAACTAAAATACACTAAAAACATTTAAAAACAAAAAAATGGGATAAAATAGAAACAAAATCGTTAGAAAAATTTGCACCGTGGGGGCCTATATATACCTGGGTGGGCACCTAGAAAGGTCATCTTCACTATACACCCGGTTTATGTTTTTCCCTCACCTAGCTAGAACCAAAATGGGATCAAACAAAACCACAATCGTTAGGAAAATTTTTCCCCGTGAGGGCCTATATATACTCGTGTGGGCCCCTAGAAAGTCATTTTCACTATTCACTATGGGAGTTTTGTTGAATTTTGTGAGAGAAAAGTCAACAAAATGTCACACAGATGAGACTATGAGGAGATGAGGATTGACTAGTTGCGAAAAGTAATTGTCGAGGGTGGCAAGGTCAACTAAGTAAGTTCAAAAAACCTCATTTTTTGTGTATTTTGTGAGATTTTTAGCTAGTTTTAGGATAAAATCTCATCATAGGCATCTTAGTGGTGCAAATTCATCTCGTCACTGTGCTGAAATCCCACCCGAGCATTGGGGACTTCTTCATGCATTGGTGCCCAGCTAGCCATCAATGGCAGACCTCAGATGACATTCTACTGTGTAGACATCTGCACAATGCATTTGTGTCTCAAAGGCAAACTTTAGAATTTTGTGATGTAGAAGATAGATTGTGGTTCTGTTTTATCCCATTTTTCCCCCACGTGGTTGGGGGAAAAACCAAGAGGGGCAATATACTCACCTCTTTATCATATATTTTCTTCTGAACCACTTAATTTTTTTCTTGAACATTCTTCTCGCCTTAGGAGTTTCTTTGAATTTTCAAGTTGATCCAAAATTTAAAGTTTTTCAGAACAAGGTCTTGCATGAGCTTTCATGACAAATGTATTTTTCGTTGAGTTTGATCGTTGGGGCATCATCGGTACCTGCTTGCTTGACCTCTACAGTATCCTTTTTTGGTACGTAAATCCATAAAATTTTCAAGTTTTGTGTTGGCTTTCTTTTCTACTTTATTGTGGTTGATTTTTATAAAATCTAACCCACTAAAGTGGGGGAAAAAATGTAATGTCGTAAAATTGCACCCTAGGGGCAATTTCACATTTGTGCATTTAACCCCACATTTATTACACCTAATTGCATTTATGACAAGAACCTTATGGGATGTCAATTTTTTTTATAGCGATGCCACAAGGACCAACGATGAAGTGATAACATTCCCTCACCTCATTTATCAGAAAATGTTGAGTTGAATGTTGACGTGGTGTGTAGATGTCTATGCAATGCACTAGCACCCACACAGTTTCTTGATTTTGAAATAAGAATCTCAAAATTTTGACTCATGACATGTGTCCCTATAATCAAAAATTTGAGTGTAATGGATCCTCCTGCCTCATGCAACAACAAAACTCTCCTTTTTCTCTCATTTTGGGGGTTCTCTCTCATTCTAACACTTCACTCTTTCAATCTCTATTCTTTATTCCTTCTCTTCTGGATTTTGCTTGCATGAACAAGCCCTACTGGACTAAGGTCCCTCCAACAACCAAAGCTATCTTGCAAGCATTCAATAGCGTATTCATGCAGTCAAGAGGGGATAATGGACTGTTGGTAATGCTCTCTTGCTTCTTAGCTATTTGTGAATAGATAACTTGTTCATTTTTCTATTTTGTGATACAGGCTCTCCTCCTTGAGTGGGGATTGCTTTTATCACTTCGCATTTGTTTACTTTGTCCACTTTTTCTATCTATCTAGCTATATGTGGAGGTGGGAAGACCAAAATAGGGATTTTACAACGACAAGCCCTGAAACAGCCCCAACATTTTCCCTTGTTCATCTTGTGTGTAGGTTTTCCAAGTGAAGTTTGGAGGAAGATCTCAAATACAAGACCTTTTGTAAGTCAATCCTTCACTCTCCTTAGTGGTTTCTAGCATTTACTATCTTTTGTTAATCCATTTAGTTGGACAAACCTTGGATCTAAATACATTAGTAGGATTGTTCCATTTATGTCTAAAGGTTTAACTCTCTATCCATACAAGATTCCATTGCCTTTCTAGGATGACAACGCGTTGAACTAGTGTCTTGATCACATGCTTTCATCCTTTTCCTAAGATCTACCCTTCTATGATCATGATCTACTAATTTTCCACTCTTTCAATCTCTGTAATAGTTTGTCTCGAAGTTATTATTGATATTTTATTATTTGCAATTTCTTCATTATGCTTTCTAGTCTGATTAAGCTAAGTTTGAGGTATTTTAGGACAGTCTAGTCCCTGGGATTCTCTTGGAAAGGAAGAGACTCGTGAGCAGTAGATCCCCCTTCTCTACACTACAAAATTTAAAATTGTTAATTAGTAAAAATATCAATAGTAGATTAGAGTTAATCAAAACCTTGGCTAGTTAAAAATCACTCTCAAAGAAAGCTTATCTTTCTATAGGAAAGTCAAAATTCTTTTACTATATTTTGGTTAACCCAACGTTTTGCACAAAAACTAAAAATTTAAAAAAAATTCAAAAAATTCAAGCACACCTTCCATTAACTTTATATTTTGGGGTTTTGTATCATGTGTTGTGAGATTGATCATGAGTTTCACAATTCAAACCCACACTCTAATAATATAGTTAGAAGGATAATTTGAAACTTAAACTTCTCTTCTCTAGGTATGAAAACTCCTATAAGAATTGGTCCAAATTTCATGAAATATACTCATGATTAGTTTACCACAAGAAGTCCTTCTTCTACTACAATAAATGTACAACTTGGATCCTCACCCTTTGATTTCTATGACATGGATATTTTTTTTATCACAAGGCCTCCCTAAAATTATCTAACAAGCAACTAAATAATATCAATCAACACATGTAATTTTGAAGAATTCATTGCAAAAGATATTCTTTCTAGAGAAGTAGTGCTAGGAGTCTAGGTCCTTCCCAATATATTAAACAAACATGTAATGTCTCATCTAAATTATATTAGGGTTTATAAATTTTTGGTTTATATATTTAACCCAAAGGTATCCAAAACCCCAAAATTACCCTTTTCCTTTACATAATAATAAAAAAACCCTAATCTAATAAACTATATTTTCCCTCATTACTTTTGCATTCATTGATACCATGATTCAAATATACTCTACAATAATGTGAGATAAATTTTAGAGCATCTATTTTATAAATTAGGTCTATAATACATTGAACTAGCTTAGTAAAACCCATGTTTCAAATGAAGCCAACAAAGGTGAATAAATTCTTGATTATTCATTAATATTATTGATATTTAAAAATTATTACAATATTCTATAACAACAATAGATACAACAATAAAAATACCAAACTTAGAGAAATAGAAAACTATAGCTTATATACAAACATGGTGCAATAGCTACCTTTACCCTAAGTTGGTAAAGCCTAAATTTTTCCTTTATGATTTATGTAAAATATAGTTTACCCAAATTGTGGATTGGTCCCATTATGAAAGATAACTACATTTAACCTTCTATTAAATAATATTGAGAGGTAATACCCAAATTTTGCTACAACAACTATATATTATAAATACAATGTGGAACCCATATATTAATTGAGATGGTAATACATTAAAATATATTGTGATAACAATTAAAATAACACTAAAAATATAATCAATGACCCCTCAACTATGATAAGTACAATAATATAAATTATTGGGCTCAAACCCCATGATAAACAACTAATTATGTTTTTTTTTTGTAGTTGAAGACTACAATCTATAAGCTTATGCATGACCTTCAAGTAAGATCACTCTATTAGACCAAAGGGTTTGTGTCTTTCGACTCACAAAACCAAAAGGGTTATCATCCTTCAATTTCCTATAAATCTAGGAGTTTTCATCCTTAGATCTAATTTTTTGAACATATATGTTCAAAGTGATGTTGGCTAGGGTTCCTAGGTGTATAATAGTAAACTATTTCCTTTTACTCATGAAAAATATAAAAAAAATATCTACTTTGGCATATTTAAATGGCTTGGGGAAGAGATATGTGGTCATTACCCCTTGATTTCATCAACATTAATGGTGTCCTTCAATTGAGAATGCAAGGTAGAGAAGAGGTACAAAAACTCTTAAACAATGAGAAAATTCAACTACCACATTAATGATATATGACCATTATTATCCTTCAAGCTATAAGTACACATAAATCCATGCCCTTCACTTTGAACAATGTTTTGTTATAAGAGAATCCCTTTTGGAGAATTCATGATGCCTCATTTTGTCATTAATGGTGCTCTCAACCTTGTAGGGGGTAGGTATGAACATGATAACAAAAAGGTGAGAATGTTGGATTTCAAAGGTTGGAGATATTTCATGACTTACCATTGGTCAAAGATTGAAGTTTATGTAGGAGCCATGCTGGTAAGTGAAAGTTTGAACCTTTGAAAAAGGAAGGGAAAGGATTAGGGAATGCATGAGTCATAATATTGGATGGAGAAGTTTGATAATTTAATAGGAATAAAGGAAATGTCAAAGTTGGGAGAAAAGGCACATTGAGAGGGTAAATTCTAAAACCTCGATAATTTTCTCTTACTCAAAATTTTTGAATACATATTCCCTAACACTTATAAACTTTTTGGAACTAGCTAGGCTCATGGGGAATAAAGAGAGAGGTCACATAGGTACTATTTGACCAAGGGAGATATAGGAAATGGGAAATAGGCCTTTAGTCCATAAACATGAATTAGTTGAAAATGGGATATTACAAGTTTTCCTTCCCAAATATTGATTTCCCTCAAGCAATGTGAATTCAAATGTTCCAAGTTTCCTAATTCTTCCAAATCAGTCTCCTCTATAAGCAAGATCCTATGAAACAAATGATTTTTTATGGCCCCATGTCCCAAATTTTTACCCTAGTGACAATGATTGTGTCCATTGCCCTTATGAGCAACAATTCACTACCTTATCCCAAATATGACCATTTAATCTTTGCTATTTTTTGTTTTTAAATATCTTGAATCAATATTTAGATACTACCCTCCTACTCACCATTTATGTTTTTCTAATTACTTGTGGTGGATAATTTATGGTAAGGATAATTTTTTCATCTATCAAATTAAATAATACCTTCCAAAGGCAACTAATAAATCTGTTATCTCTATCATGAGATTTTTTTTAAGGCAACCCATGTAGCCTTCACCTTTTTGAAAATTAATTCCACTATATTGTAAGGAAGCTAAGGTAGTGGAACAACTTCCTACACTAACCTTGAGAGGAGAATAATGCAAAACTTTTACAGATCTTTAATAGTTACAAAAACTTAAACATAAATAAACACAAATATCATGCATACCATAGCACAATGATTTATGTGGGAAAACCCTTTTGGGAGAAAAACCCCACACTCCAAAAACTACCCAATATATTATTCAAAAATCAAAATATTACAATATACTTACAAAGCAAGCTTCTCACATGAGTATCACCACCAAAGATCAAGAGACAACACGACCGCTACCAGACTCTCAAAATACCCCTGTCTACATACATCCCACCTACTTATAACAAGCTTTTTGGAACCTTCTAGAATTAGGGTTTTACAATTTCATTTGACGTGTTAACAGAAAAATATTGACTTGTTAAAAAACCTTGATGTGTCGGTAGGAAAAAAATTTGACGTGTCAACAAGAAAACCTTGACGTGTTAAAAAAAAAAATTGGGGCATCTTGTTACGAATGTACAACATTTGCATGATCAATTAGAATAAAGAGAACTAAGAGAGAAAAATGATGGATTAGGGAAACAAATTTCACTCAATTAAATCCAGAAAAAACACACTAAATTAAGATTGACTTTCAATTTATTGTGTATATATTTTTTTTCAATGTTTTTGATAATAGATCACTGATCTGAAACATCAAATGAAATATATAGACAGTGAATTCAAAAACAATTTTACTATTGGACTCTATAAAATTCATGTCATTTCTTTCTTTATCTACATAGCATCTTGATAATTGATCATGGAGCATGATCCGAAATGTTGGTGGAAAAAATCTCACATAGTTTCAATCGAGAAATCTTGCACTCTATTTTATCATGGACTATGGAAACTTATGGCTATTAACATGCAAATATTGTTTTGTGGGTTGTGGTCTTTTCTTTCCGTTTTGCAGGTTTTGGTTTCATGAATTAGGAGCAAAGTATGTTTATTATTTCTTGTCATTTAATTTAATTTTAAATGTTTTATAAATTTTAATTAATTTTGTTGTGAATAAGATCTTGTGCTAACTTTATTGAATGTTGTGATATTTTAAAAGGATGAGGATGGGATTGTGTTTTGGGTGATTTGGGAATGAGATAGAACTATGAATCTTCTTTTCTATTTCAAACCTTATCCTCTTTTTTTGTGACACTCCTATTCATGATTGTCACTGATGATGATGAAACTAAAGTGAAATGAAAAAATCATACATGTTTGTTTCATACCATGATATTACAAAAAAACTATCTTTAATCCTTAACTTAAAAAAATTATTTATTGATATAACTTTAATTTTAATTCCAATACCAAATAACCAAATAATAATAATAAAACCTCTCAAATAATCACACACCTTCATTCACATAATGATATTACCAAAAACAAACTCTTTAATCTTTAATTTTCAACTTAAAAAATTAATCATTAATATAACTTTAATTTTGACTCCAATAGGTACCAAATAATCAAATAATAATAATCATAAAACCTCTCAAATTTAGGCAATTAATTGATGAAATGAAAGCATATGTGAAAATTTGACATTAAAAATAGTAACGTATAAAGGAGGTCCTTCACAGATAATTACATTTCAACACGTGTTACATCATTGGACACCTAGATTGGGGTGAGATTAGATTTGTGGGAAGGCACATACTTTTAAGATTTTTTTCCCAAAAAGAACAATAATGTGTGGGAATAAAATCCCTTATTGTTGATTAAATAATAATACAATTGATTTAAATTATTATATATAATTAACATAAGATATTTATATTAAAAGTTATTAGTTTTGAGTTATTTTATTTTAATTCAAAATTATTTAAGAATTATTTTATTTTATAGTTTTATTTTTAAAAATTTATATTGATTGTGTAATTAGAATTAAGAATTGTTTGTTGTTACAAATATAAATAAATATACAGATTAGATTACATTAAAAATAATATTTTGTTGAATTTTAATGATGAGGAAATGTTATAATAAATATTAGAAAATAATTTATTAATACTAAAAAAATTCAATGGATTTAAATGAAGATATATTTAAAAAAAATATTGTATGTCACTTTACTTTAAATCCATGTCTATAGAATTGATCTTTATGAGTTCAAAAAATGATCTTGTAACTCGACTTGATTTTATTTATTTTTATAATCTATATTTTTTTCCTCACTTCCCTAATGTTTAGGTATTGTAAGGACTGTTAATATTTACAAACACTTTTAGGAATTTGTCAAACTACATGGGTCAACTTCTCATAGAAAAATTCCTAGCAAATTAGCTTTATGACTTTGAGCAAAGATTCAAAGACAATAAACAATAACACAAAAAAATGTTCATGTAATATTCATACTCCACCTTGGATATGTTTCTATTTGAAGTGTAAATATTGTGCATAATTAATAATTTTACATAGAATATTAGGAAAATATAATTATTCTCACCTCAATACAACTACTAATGGCATGTGTTCACTTTGATTCAAGGTACACAAGTGTCATTATTGCCTCATCAATTCTTGATTAACATTAGTTGGTTGTCACCTCTATTCAAACAATATCATCTCGAACTTAGTCAAATTCAGTTAACTAATCTACTAATTAAAAATAAAAATCATGACCTCTAATTTGTCACCTTCATTGAGACATGCATCCAAGAGGCCTATTACATGTACTTCATCCATTCATGTGATGGGATGATTTGATTATTGATTTTCTCTATTTTTGAATAACATGTTATGTTGCATATTGCAACCCTCATTGCCTCTATGTTTTCTACTATTATAAATCTCTTCATTCACCTAGATCCAAGATCATGTAATTGGATTCCCATTTAATTTAGCACAATATCAAAGCCTTGTTGATGTTTTGATCTTCCTTGTATCCAATAAGGAGTAAAAACTTTATCTAGAGTTTCACATCAAAAGCTTTGTTTTGGCGATTCTTGTGTCAAAGAAAAGTACACCATTACATCCAAAGTAGTTAACAAACTAAAAAATTTTATTTCATCCAATTTGGGAACCTAGATGTCAATTTTTTAGTTGGTGGTTGCATCCACTCTCTTTCGTTTTGTAAATAATACATATTTCAAAAGAAATTTAAGCAAAATGGACAATGCATTGAATTTGAAAAGCATAAAAAACTATAAATTAATATAAATTTATTTGATTTAGAGAAATTGCAAGAAAAGGTCCAAAAAAATTCTACCTAAGTCGTATGGCTTCCCTATATATTATTTTGTGTGCATATTTTTTCAAAAAAAATATTTTTAAAATTTATTATTTTAAAATTAGAAAAATGATAATAAATAAAAAATATTTTTAAAATGGTGGATTTTTTAAACTGTTTGTAGTGTTTTGCAAAACATGAGGTATGGGGGTACTAAATCACCTACTATTATCAACTAGTGTCAGGGTGGTTAGCTTCATTGGCCTCTACTTGACACTTCCAATAGACTTTACAAAAAATGGTTGCTCCTACATTTTCATAGTAAACTTCTAGTAAATGTTTACCCCATGACCACCAATGCACCACCCATGCCTATCCAATCTATTTTGACCTCTACTTAGTTGTTTCTCTAGCAACCTCCGCACTAAACCATCATTCTACCACTAGATTTCCTCGTGTGCCTCTATTGTGTCATTGCTACCCTAACACTAGGGCAACACCTCCACCGCTAGTGACACCCATTTATTGTTCACTAGCTACTAGGCCATCACTTAAGAAAAGACACCCCCTCCATCTACATTTTCAATTCAAGAGGAAAACTTTAGAGGGCAATGTCAACCATACAAAGATATTTTTTGATGTAATTTTTTTGAAATTAGTTATTTTTCTATGCACTTTTGCACTGATGTAATTGATTTCTATTCACAAATTCTAATTTTTTTAGAAAATTATTTTTTATAGATTTTAGTACATAATTTAAAAAATTTAAATTATAAACCTCATAACTTTCAAAAATGAACCTGGATTTTAGTCCCTTTTTAAAAGTGGGATATTTTTTTAGCACTACATATTGGTGTTGGCTATTTATTCTTATTCTATTATTTGATTATAATTTTAGCTTTCTAGTTCAAATTGGGCATTATAAAACTAAAAAGTTAGCTTCAACTTTGTAATCACAATAATGAGTCAAACATTGCAACTTGCTAAGGTGACTTAATTGAGCCATTTTGAGGTGTTGTTGATGCAATCATGATGAGGGGGTCTTACCAGATAGCCTAATCATGTAGCCACAAAAAGAAATTATTTACACATAATAGTTGATTCAAAATCTTTACTTGTATGCCACATTAATTTTCTTAGAAATACAATAATAATCAAAATCAATAGTCTTTTGAAACATTTATTCTTTAAAGTATTTCTCAACTCAAACCAATGAAATCTAGATCATCTCATTAAAAAAAAATCCCCAAAAGAAATGACAAGCCAACCCCCCCTCCCCCCCCCCAAAATAGATTAGTTCTTCCCCTCATATATTTCCCACATGAGGAAATTCAACTATCAAGTAGGGAAGATTAACTAAATTGACACAAGCTTCCAATAATATTTTTCCATGTGTCAACATTTAAAAAGCCCTCAAAATTATTGAAAAGTATTTGTTGGAGCTTTAACACTCATAAAGAACAAGAACAAGTTCCAAATGTTAGAGGTTCCCACCTCATTAGGAAATATTTTGTTTGATAGTAGTTTTTTCTACATTAGGAACTATTTGATTTCTTGAAATGTGGAAGTGTTCATCCCTATTTCATTTATTTCCTTCTTGTTAGGGGTCATTTCTTCACCTCATACTAATGTGCCTGATGGGTATTATGGAACTTGTATCCTTCATGTTTCTACTAGATATAAATGATAACTTTTTAAGAATTTGTTGCATCATTGTTTAGGTCTACATAAGCAGAGATACACTCATCTCAATGCTTTCCTCCTAGCTCTAAATTTACCACCTCACCTCCCCATTCCACCATGCTTGCATGATCTACAAGATGACTAAATAGTTTAGAAGGCCAGTAGCCCACCAACGTGTTGTCTATGAACTCCATCCACCAGTTGCCCAATTTAGGATCCTACCAAAAGTTCAACATTGATGTTAGAATAAAATTTAAGTAGAGAGCTTTTAGATGTGGGAACAATAAAATTGACATATAGGAATAAGATTCAATAAGAAATAGAAGTAAATTGTATATATTTTCCATGATTCAACATAGTAAAGATGTGTGTGTATGCCTTGTATTCCCTTGTGGGTATTACCACTATGTAAAATGATTGTTTATGAAAAATAGTTTTCAAAGGCATATTCTGTATAAATATATACAGATTTATCTTTTAGTGATTATGATAAGGATATTTCATTTAATTCCACCTTTGATCAAGATTTATGCTTCAATGGAAACTTAGTTATGGTTAAAGTCAATTGCCCAAGTCTAAAAGAAGGAAACAAATATCTAAATAGAAGCTAAGTACACTTGTTAAATTAAAAATTTGATCAAAAATTTTGGCTTGGGTAGTGGCTTATGGCATGGAAATTAGTTCAATCAAAATAATATTGAGATTGGAAAAGAATTCAGCAGTTCATGGGCATGAAAGCTGCTATATTTTGACTGCTTAAGCAATACAACATATAGAGTTCAAATTATGCACCAACCCAAAGGAAAAAATCTAATATGCTCTCAAAATTTACATTTTCACACTTAATACCAAACATATCTGGATAACTCAACATACCCATATGAATGTCAATATCTCTCTCATGGAGAGTTGCTCATATCTTGACACAAAACCAAATTTGTACCTCCAAATCAACATTCAAACACTATGATATTAAAATATAACTCTAAGCCTAGTCCAACCTTGTGGGATTTCCTTCCTTTCTTGTACTTGATGACATTTTAGTGATTAAATGAAAAGACCAAACATGGCCATTCTTTGGAAAATAATGCTCACCTTCTAGATGAACATGGTGATATCATACTATGTGTCAAAGAACTTGGAAGCAGGTGATATGGCAACACCAATTGAAATCTTGTTGTTTGTTTGCACAAAGCTAAAACATAAAAGATTGTAGCAGTCCCTTGTATGAATCAGTTTGCAACATGTAAATGTCATTCCATAAGCCATTAATAGTGTGAACCTGTGAGAATCTGAACCACCTACGACATTTCATAAAGATACAATATAATACCAACCATCAAATAAGTGAATAGTCGAGGCCTGCTTTGACCATACAATTTGGGGATGACCTAACCAGAACAATATTTTAGTGAAGCTTTCTATGTTTATTTTGTAGTAACTGCCAAAATATTTTGAGGGTTTTGAGCCTCCATTTGTAGCTTCTGCAATTTCTACACAACTTCAAACCCTGATGCACAATACCATTTGAATCTAGGGTTTCAAATTTAAAAGAAAGTATTTAGAACAAAGGAAACATGAATTAATTGAAGAAATTATAGATTAGTGCAATGCCGATGACTTCAAACGACACAAATCTTTAGATGGAGGAGGTGCAAAAAAATTTATTGCCTCATAGGAACCCAATAACTCTACCTACGCTCTTTCCAATGGCCATACAAAATGTGCAAAATTTTAGTGAAGCTTTTTATGTTTATTTTGTAGTCGCTGCCAGAAGATTTTAAGGGCTTTGAGCCCCTATTTGTAGCTTCTGCCATTTCAACACAACCTCAAACCTTGATGCACAATACTAGATGAACCTAGGGTTTGAAAATTTAAAACCAAGTGACTGCCCCCTCTCATTCTAGTTATTTTTAATCTTATCAGTTCAGAAGCGAACATAATGCAAACTCTGAGGATTTAGAGTGAATTGTATGGAATACAACTATAGTATATTTGATTGCTATCTAATTTGCATTGAAGAAGATCGTCTGCCCAATGTGTTTGACAAGACATCTCCTTAGGCCTCTGTCCATACAATGATCAACCAAAAAAATTAATGGTTGATATTGCTTCAATTGTTTTACAAGGTGTAGCATTTCTTTTCCTTTGTCGAACGACAAAATGAGCTTGTGAAGCTCAAATAAGGAAACACCTTCGACATAAATGATATATGTTGATGTAGACTTACTCTTGTAATTATTATTTTCTTTTATCAATAAAAAAAAGATGGTGTATGTTGATGTAGAATTTAATAGTGCTACTATGGATGTATCATGAATGTTATATGATAATACTTTTCCATAATCCATGACGATTTAAAAAATGAATTGTGAATACTCCTTAATAAAATAAAATAACAAACAAACATGCATTCAACCAACTCAAATGACTAATAGAAAATATCAACAAAATTTAAACATGAATTTGAAATTTAAAAGTTTAAGATTCATATATGTACCCACAAAATAACCTAGATCAATTTCACACCCATAAACTATAACTAAAATACACTGAAAAAATTTAAAAACAACAAAATGGGATAAAATAGAACCACAATCGTTGAAAAAATCTACACCGTGGGGGCCTATATATACCCAGGTGGGCCCCGAGAAAGGTCATTTTCACTATACACCTGGTTTATGTTTTTCCCTCACCTAGCTAGAACCAAAATGGGATCAAACAAAACCACAATCATCAAGAAAAATTTGCCCCGTGTGGGCCCCTAGAAAGGTCATTTTCAATATTCACTATGGGAGTTTTGTTGAATTTTGTGAGAGAAAAGTCAACAAAATGTCACACATATGAGACTATGAGGAGATGAGGATTGACCAATTGCGAAAAGTAGTTCTCGAGGGTGGCAAGGTCGACTAGGTAAGTTCGAAAACCTCATTTTTTGTGTATTTTGTGAGATTTTTAGCTAGTTTTAGGATAAAATCTCATCATAGGCATCTTAGTGGTGCAAATTCATCTCGTCACTGTGCTGAAATCCCACCCGAGCATTGGGGACTTCTTCATGCATTGGTGCCCAGCTAGCCATCAATGGCAGACCTCAGATGACATTCTACTGTGTAGACATCTGCACAATGCATTTGTGTCTCAAAGGCAAACTTTAGAATTTTGTGATGTAGAAGATAGATTGTGGTTCTGTTTTATCCCATTTTTCCCCCACGTGGTTGGGGGAAAAACCAAGAGGGGCAATATACTCACCTCTTTATCATATATTTTCTTCTGAACCACTTAATTTTTTTCTTGAACATTCTTCTCGCCTTAGGAGTTTCTTTGAATTTTCAAGTTGATCCAAAATTTAAAGTTTTTCAGAACAAGGTCTTGCATGAGCTTTCATGACAAATGTATTTTTCGTTGAGTTTGATCGTTGGGGCATCATCGGTACCTGCTTGCTTGACCTCTACAGTATCCTTTTTTGGTACGTAAATCCATAAAATTTTCAAGTTTTGTGTTGGCTTTCTTTTCTACTTTATTGTGGTTGATTTTTATAAAATCTAACCCACTAAAGTGGGGGAAAAAATGTAATGTCGTAAAATTGCACCCTAGGGGCAATTTCACATTTGTGCATTTAACCCCACATTTATTACACCTAATTGCATTTATGACAAGAACCTTATGGGATGTCAATTTTTTTTATAGCGATGCCACAAGGACCAACGATGAAGTGATAACATTCCCTCACCTCATTTATCAGAAAATGTTGAGTTGAATGTTGACGTGGTGTGTAGATGTCTATGCAATGCACTAGCACCCACACAGTTTCTTGATTTTGAAATAAGAATCTCAAAATTTTGACTCATGACATGTGTCCCTATAATCAAAAATTTGAGTGTAATGGATCCTCCTGCCTCATGCAACAAAAAAACTCTCTCTTTTCTCTCATTTTGGGGGTTCTCTCTCATTCTAACACTTCACTCTTCCAATCTCACTCTATTCTTTATTCCTTCTCTTCTCGATTTTGCTTGCATGAACAAGCCCTACTGGACTGAGGTCCCTCCAACAACAAAAGCTATCTTGCAAGCATTCAATAGTGTATTTGTGCAGTCAAGAGGGGATAATGGACTGTTGGTAATTCTCTCTTGCTTCTTATCTATTTGTGAATAGATAACTTGTTCATTTTTCTATTTTGTGATACGGGTTCTCCTCCTTGAGTGGGGATTGCTTTTATCACTTCGTATTTGTTTACTTTGTTCACTTTTTCTATCTATCTAGCTATATGTGGAGGTGGGAACACCAAAATAGGGATTTTACTATGACAAGCCCCAAAACAGTCCCAACATTTTCCCCTATTCATCTTGTGTGTAGGTTTTCCAAGTGAAGTTTGGAGGAAGATCTCAAATGCAGGGCCTTTTGTAAGTCAATCCTTCACTCTCCTTAGTGGTTTCTAGCATTTACTATCTTTTGTTAATCCATTTAGTTGGACAGACCTTGGATTTGAATACATTAGTAGGATTGTTCCATTTATGTCTAAAGGTTTAACTCTCTATCCATACAAGACTCCATCGCCCTTCTAGGATGACAACACATTGCACTAGTGTCTTGATCACATGCTTTCATCCTTTGCCTAAGATCTACCCTTCTATGATCATGATCTACTAATTTTCTACTCTTTCAATCTCTGTAATAGTTTGTCTGGAAGTTATTATTGATATTTTATTTCTTTGCAATTTCTTCATTATGCTTTCTAGTCTGATTAAGCTAAGTTTGAGGTATTTTAGGGAAGTCTAGTCCCTGGGATTCTCTTGGAAAGGAAGAGACTCGTGAGCAGTAGATCCCCCTTCTCTACACTACAAAATTTAAAATTGTTAATTAGTAAAAATATCAATAGTAGATTAGAGTTAATCAAAACCTTGGCTAGTTAAAAATCACTCTCAAAGAAAGCTTATCTTTCTATAGGAAATTCAAAATTCTTTTACTATATTTTGGTTAACCCAACATTTTGCACAAAAACTTAAAATTTAAAAAAAAATCAAAAAATTCAAACACACCTTCCATTAACTTTATATTTTGGGGTTTTGTATCATGTGTTGTGAGATTGATCATGAGTTTCACAATTCAAACCCACACTCTAATAATATAGTTAGAAGGATAATTTGAAACTTAAACTTCTCTTCTCTAGGTATGAAAACTCCTATAAGAATTGGTCCAAATTTCATGAAATATACTTATGATCAGTTTACCACAAGAAGTCCTTCTTCTACTACAATAAATGTAAAACTTGGATCCTCTCCCTTTGATTTCTATGACATGGATATTTTTTTTATCACAAGGCCTCCCTAAAATTATCTAACAAGCAACTAAATAATATCAATCAACACATGTAATTTTGAAGAATTCATTGCAAAAGATATTCTTTCTAGTGAAGTAGTGCTAGGATTCTAGGCCCTTCCCAATATATTAAACAAACATGTAATGTCTCATCTAAATTATATTAGGGTTTATAAATTTTTGGTTTAAATATTTAACCCAAAGGTATCCAAAACCCCAAAATTACCCTTTTCCTTTACATAATAATATAAAAACCCTAATATAATAAACTATGTTTTCCCTCATTACTTTTGCATTCATTGATACCATGATTCAAATATACTCTACAATAATGTGAGATAAATTTTAGAGCATCTATTTTATAAATTAGGTCTATAATACATTGAACTAGCTTAGTAAAACCCATGTTTCAAATGAAGCCAACAAAGGTGAATAAATTCTTGATTATTCCTTAATATTATTGATATTTAAAAAATATTACAATATTCTATAACAACAATAGATACAACAATAAAAATACCAGACTTAGAGAAATAGAAAACTATAGCTTATATACAAACATGGTGCAATAGCTACCTTTACCCTAAGTTGGTAAATCCCAAAATTTTCCTCTATGATTTATGTAAAATATAGTTTACCCAAATTGTGGATTGGTCCCATTATGAAAGATAACTAAATTTAACCTTCTATTAAATAATATTGAGAGGTAATACCCAAATTTTGCTACAACAACTCTATATTATAAATACAATGTGGAACCCATATATTAATTGAGATGGTAATACATTAAAATATATTGTGATAACAATTAAAATAACACTAAAAATATAATCAATGACCCCTCAACTATGATAAGTACAATAATATAAATTATTGGGCTCAAACCCCATGATAAACAACTAATTATGTTTTTTTTTTGTAGTTGAAGACTACAATCTATAAGCTTATGCATGACCTTCAAGTAAGATCACTCTATTAGACCAAAGGGTTATCATCATCTTCAATTTCCTATAAATCTAGGAGTTTTCATCCTTAGATCTAATTTTTTGAACATATATGTTCAAAGTGATGTTGGCTAGGGTTCCTAGGTGTATAATAGTCAACTATTTCCTTTTAATCATGAAAAATATAAAAAAAATATCTACTTTGGCATATTTAAATGGCTTGGGGAAGAGATATGTGGTCATTACCCCTTGATTTCATCAACATTAATGGTGTCCTTCAATTTGAGAATGCAAGGTAGAGAAGAGGTACAAAAACTCTTAAACAATGAGAAAACTCAACTACCACAATAATGATATATGACCATTATTATCCTTCAAGCTATAAGTACATATAAATCCATGCCCTTCACTTTGAACAATGTTTTCTTATAAGAGAATCCCTTTTGGAGAATTCATGATGCCTCATTTTGTCATTAATGGTGCTCTCAACCATGTAGGGGGTAGGTATGAACATGATAACAAAAAGGTGAGAATGTTGGAGTTCAAAGGTTGGAGATATTTCATGACTTACCATTGGTCAAAGATTGAAGTTTATGTAGGAGCCATGCTGGTAAGTGAAAGTTTGAACCTTTGAAAAAGGAAGGGAAAGGAGTAGGGAATGCATGAGTCATAATATTGGATGGAGAAGTTTGATAATTTAATAGGAATAAAGGAAATGTCAAAGTTGGGGGGAAAGGCACATTGAGAGGGTAAATTCTAAAACCTCGATAATTTTCTCTTACTCAAATTTTTTGAATACATATTCCCTAACACTTAGAAACTTTTTGGAACTAGCTAGGCTCATGGGGAATAAAGAGAGAGGTCACATAGGTACTATTTGACCAAGGGAGATACAGGAAATGGGAAATAGGCCTTTAGTCCATAAACATGAATTAGTTGAAAATGGGATATTACAAGTTTTCCTTCCCAAATATTGATTTCCCTCAAGAAATGTGAATTCAAATGTTCCAAGTTTCCTAATTCTTCCCAATCAGTCTCCTCTATAAGCAAGATCCTATGAAACAAATGATTTTTTATGGCCCCATGTCCCAAATTTTTACCCTAGTGACAATGATTGTGCCTATTGCCCTTCTGAGCAACAATTCACTATCTTATCCCAAATATGACCATTTAATCTTTGCTAATTTTTGTTTTTAAATATCTTGAATCGATATTTAGATACTACCCTCCTACTCACCATTTATGTTTTTCTAATTACTTGTGGTGGATAATTTATGCTAAGGATAATTTTTTCATCTATCAAATTAAATAATACCTTCCAAAGGCAACTAATAAATCTGTTATCTATATCATGAGATTCTTTTTAAGGCAACCCATGTAGCCTAATCACCTTTTTGAAAATTAATTCCACTATATTGTAAGGAAGCTAAGGTAGTGGAACAACTTCCTACACTAACCTTGAGAGGAGAATAATGCAAAACTTTTATAGATCTTTAATACTTACAAAAACTTAAACAAAAATAAACAAAAATATCATGCAGACCATAGCACAATGATTTATGTGGGGATGTGACACCAATCCAAAAAAGATACAGTTGGATTCTTGCCCAATATGCTTTCACTTAATTTAAAGATTACAATATTGTTACAATTGCATTATGAAGCATGATTCTATATTTCATATGGATTCTATATTTGATTTGCTATTAGACTCAAAACTATGTTTGTTTGTTACATCCACCCGCTTATTTAAGCTTTTTGGAACCTTCTAGAATTAGGGTTTTACAAGGTCATTTTTCATTTGACGTGTTAACAGAAAAATCTTGACTTGTTAAAAAACCTTGATGTGTCGGTAGGAAAAAAATTTGACATGTCAACAAGAAAACCTTGACGTGTTAACAAAAAAAAAATGGGGCATCTTGTTACAAATGTACAGTATTTGCGTGATCAATTGCCACATACTAACATACATCCTATCAATAAATCTTATATTATTGTAAGGTTGAGACACATTTTCCCAACAAATCTCCCACTTTTCGAACACCTTGCAAGGACAACTGAAGGGTGCCATCATCATCTCTAATTGCTAGGGGTTGAAAGGCCCATAGTCTCTAAACACCATCTGAAATTATTTGTGCTCACATGCTTAGTTAAATAATCAATAAAATTCATCAAAGTCTCTACCTTAGGCAACTTCACCCTACCATCTTTGACCATGTCTCTAACAAAATGATAATGTACATCAATGTGCTTGGTCCTGGCATGAAACGTTGGGTTCTTGGCTAGACATATCACACTCTGACTATCACAATAAATTGTCACTACACCTTTTCTATTCCAATATTTGAACACGGTCTTGTTGATGTGTTTTTCATGCACTTCTCAACACAGGTAATGCGTAGGTGCACTACCTCTCTTGAAAGACAATCTTCCACAATCATATTGCAGAACACTATCCCAAGGTCTCTAATGTCAGGTCTTGACAGTGCTTGGAATATCTCAATTGTTTGATGTGATTTGTTGGAATCACAAGGTGAACTTACAGATGAGTTACAAAGTATGGAAGTTGGTTCCTGAAACAGAGTTCCCAAGGTGGGGAAGTTATTGTGCATTTGCGATAGGTTCAAACAGTAGTCTGAGACTCCATTTAATCGTTGGGTTTGGATTTACAATGTGCAATGAACCTTAGCATAGGTCACTCATTAAATAAATATAGAAGGGTAGGGAAGAGAGGAGGTTCCAGGATCTACAACTAATTGTGAATAGTGGTGATGGATTCCTACAATGGATAGCTTCTTAAAACAATATTCTACTTAACCAGAAATCTCACAGTATCATGGAATTTGTGCTATCTTCTAAGGTCTGTGAATATTTTATCTTTCATTCACCAAGTACATGCATGAACAAAGATGAAAGCATGGAGCAGCTCTGAATTCAAGTCCAGACTAACCTTACACAACTATCTACCATCAGCAAACAACAAAAAGTATGGACCAAGAAGGCATCTACACAGCAGGAATTTTCATAACAACAGAACAACATTTCTAGAATCTATTAAAGTGAGCATACAAATAACTAAAACAACAAAGAAAACCTAAGTCAAGCATCTAACAATGGAGGTTGAATCAAGTAACATGTAAGAAATTCTCAAAATGCACCAAGTTAATGTATTTTCATTATAAATTTCTGTAGCATGTCTTTACAACAACTCAACTCCCCTTGCAAATGAGAGTAGAGCCCTATTTATAGTGTTCAAAAGATCTAATGAATGGCCAAGATTCATTACAAAATAGGGTTTCACCAACCCCCAATATTTTACAATTTAAAATTATATTTTGTCATTTTCCCTATTTTGTCCTCTAGTGATGGCACTATAGCAATTTCATCCTTTTGCTGATTTTTGCTTGCTGTGGCTATCGTTTGGGAAGTTCTTTATCACCAGTAGGGTTGTCCTCCTACTTCTTGAATGCTACATATTCTATGAACTTGAGGATGACTGCCTAGAGCTTATCCACTTCATTGATCTCATACCTTAGCACTTGGTAACTCCACTCCTTCGCGTTATCCTCTAGCCTTTTCCAGTCCTCATCATACTTCGCGCCCTGGTCCTTGAACAACTCCAATTGGTCAAAGGCGCGAGCAACGAAACTCATGAACTCCACTGTTATTTCGCTAGACATCCCATTTTCCATCTTCTATTGGAAGTAAGGTTTCACCTTCTCCAGGTCCATTTGCACTGTGGGCATGTTGTATTCGGTCATCAACTTGAGATAACGAGTGCATTCTGCCCTGATTTCCTTGATCCATTCAATATCCGGATCCACCCTACTCATTATTTGCTCCAACCTTTCCTTCATATTGTCAAAGTCACGCCGCCACACATCCATCAACCAATGATCATCCTTGTTGAATGCCAGCTCCTTCTCCCACGTGGCTCTTGGCAACTGAAGGATAGCTTCAATCCTAGGGAAGGTGGAGTCATAGGTTGCAGGGAAGTCGGTGCAGAGCTTCCTTGTGCCTTCCAGAGATTGCAATAGGTCCAAGAACTTGTTGGTTGTTTGCACAGCCCAACTAATCCCCATGTTTCTGACGTCCAAGACTTGTCGAAACTAGCCTTTTGTGGTCTTCTCCAAGTTCTTTCTTCTTTCCATCTTATCAATCTGCCCCTTGGATAGTAGCTATGGTGTGGTTGTGGATGTAGTAGGCAGATCGTCCACCAAAGACCATTGTTGTATATATTTCGTCAAGGCTGCCACCTATTTCTTGAGCTCATCCTTCGAGATCTTATCCTACTTTATCAAATGTACCACTGTGGTCATTGACTCCTCAAGGTACCTTACCTTTTGTTCTCTAGTGGCGATTCCTAGATCCATGGTGGAAATGTTGTAAGTTACCCCCTCTTGACCTACTACAGGTGTTGCTATCTGCACAGTCTGAGATCCAGAGGCATCCATCATTACTTTGGATCTAATCTTTGGCTCCTTCTTCTTCTTCATTATAACCTAAGCTCAAGCGAGGATAGCTTCTAGTTTTGCTCGTGGGTCCTTCAGCATAGGATTTATTTTCTCAAGTTGCTCCTCTAGCCAATCAGGCAAGGCAGACTTGCCCTACGGTGATCCACGATCACCTTCGCCCCTCTCGGTCAAAACCTCCATTTCTTTATCTTCTGAGGTCCTTCCTCCCTTTTGGGTTGCATCCCCCTCTTCTTAATCGGAGTCTTGGGTGAACACGAGGCGCTTGATCGGAAGCCTGGTGGACAGTTGCTGCATGGGGCTCTCTTTTCTCATTGTCTCTTCTTCTTTCTTTCCCTCAGCATGCTCAACTTTGTGCATAGATTCTTTGGATGGTTTATCTTCGAGGCTCTTGACAACTTGGGTTCTTCCCTCGAGTAATTCTTCTCTTTGACTATCTTCTAGGGGTTTCTCTTCTTCCTCATGGGGTAACTTTTCTGCTTCCGCCTTCATGTCCTTCAGCTGTCGGGCTAGCTCTTCTTCAAGATCATCAGCAAAGGTCAGCACAATGGCCCTCTCAACATCATTTGCCTCATCCCCACTCTTGGAAGAGCCTGTTCCTTCCTCCTCATAAGCCACCCTGTCAATGGTTCGGTGTTCATACTCCAGGTGTTCATGATATTCATCGACCTCCTCTTCAAAGGGCTTTGAGGCCTCCCGCTCTCGTTCCTCCCACTCCTTAGAAATTAGCATGGTGGATTCCATAGCCAATGGCCCTATTGATGGTTGTGAAGGCTGAGCAGTAGCGAGGACTTGCGCAAGGGCTGCTTGAAGAGTGCGATCCATTAGGATCTGGGAGAGTTCAGGGGGAACATTCTGCATATGTCTCAAGAGGACCTCAGGTATGGTGGAAGTGGGAAAAGGTGTCGTCACCGTAGCTAGAGAGATTGATGTAGTTGGTGACATGGTAGTGGAAGAAGGGGGAGTGGTTACGGAAAAAGAAGAGTCAACAAATATTACGGACTCAACCAGAGGTGAAGGGGCGAGATGGAAAGAGATGTCCACTGCTGGCGGGGATGTGGTAATCATGGCTAGAGAGGTAGATGGTGCAATAGTAGGGGCAGGGAGAGCCAAGAGGGGCTCCAGTTGGTTCATACTCTTTGCTTCCTGCTCTTAGGTAGAGGGTTGTTCCATGGCGCTCCCTATTTGTTTGATCCTTTTGGAGGGTGCGCCTCCCATTTCTTTCTTGGTGTAGACTTTGGGATCGGGAGACTGCTCCGCTTCTGTCTCTTTCCTTTTTTTGGACTTGGTGGATGGAGGAGACTTGGAGGTCCCACCGGTTGAAGTGGTGTCAGTAGCATCTTCTGTGACATTGGGTTCACTTTTCAGCTCTTCATAAGTTAAAATCATTTCTTGCTATTTCAATTGGGCCACATGCCCATCAACCCACTCCTTTGTGCGAGCCAAGATTGGCTTGGTTATCATATCAAGGTCATCGACCTCCTACTCGTCCTAGTCAATTGTTGGTATTGGTAAATCGGCTACCGCAAGGTACCTGGGATCCATTAGGGTGCTCTCATCTTCTTGGACTTGGTCGGGGATAGGGAATGGCTGCACCTTTCTTATGAAATACAATGTCATGCACATGTAATGCCTTGCTTGCACCTCTTTATCATCTTGGCAATCTGCCAAGAAGTCTTTGATATGGTGAAGGTGGGCATACCCTGATCCTAGCACCTTTCTTACATGCCCATATGGGTCTATTCACGGGCGGGCGGTGTGCAAGTGAAAGTGGTAGTCATTTAGTTCTTTCTCAGAATTAGCAGCTCATTGAGAGGTTTGTAGTCGATACATGCCCTGGCCAAGAGTCATGGGATAAGAGATCCTCGCTATGTGCTTGTTGCTGAAGATTGCCTATATGTGTTGAAGTTGTAGAGAGAGCTCCAAAAGGATGATCTTGTCATTGGGGTATCGAGGCAACTTGTTCGGCCTTTCAGAGAAACCTTGGGTGTAGATGTATGTGAACTTTGGGAATTAGATGAAGAGAAAGGCATACTGCTTTAAGAGTGCCCTAGAACTGTGGGAGACCCTTCTCTCGAAATCCCTATAAATCATTCTGATAATGTGGCTGATGAAGGCATTATTTACTTTGCAGTACTCCTTGTTGAAGTTCTGGTACTGGAGCTATGGGTACCTATCATAGGCCTTAAGTCTCTGACCCTGCTCTTGATCGGGTGCTACAAACAACCCGTTGTATTGTTTCTAGTCTGCCAAGGAATAGACGAGGTAGGAAGTCATATAGAACTTGGAGCTCTTCTTCACATTAACGAACAGCTCATAGAAGCAGTTTCTTATGATTCCTCCCCAGTAAAACAAAGTCTTTGTGGTGACGTCCTCATTTCCATGAAGAATTTGCTTAATGAAGTATACCATCCATTCTTGGAAGAATGTTGTCATTGGAAGTTCCATAACCCTACTTAGCATTGTGACCAAGTCATGGTAATCTTCATGGAAATCATTGCGGAAGAGTTCATGAGGAACCTTCGCTGCGCTGCCCCACTTCTCTTTGAGCCAGTGCTGATTTATCAATCTTTTACATCCTACTGAGTTATCATCCCACGATGCTTGGCATTCTTCTACGGTGGGGACTTCCATCTCTTGGAAAGTCGGGATGTGGAAGGTCTTCATGATCCCTTCAGTCGACATGTCAGTGAGGACGTTGCCCTCTCTATCAATGATAGTTCTTGTGTCGGGTTGATAGGCCTCCCAACAAGCCATGACCTGCTCAGGGGCCACAAGGGATGAAGGGAATCTTATATCCTTTGCGATTCCACTTTTCCTTATCAGTCTTGCATTCTTGGTCGTCGAGTTAACCCTGACCCTCTATGTGAATTTGTCAATATCAACATGGCCGATATTGGTATCCGTGATCTCTTTCCAATCCGTGGTGATCTTCGAGTGTAGAAGTTCACCCTAGAATTGGTATTTCATCTAGTCCTTGTCCTCCTTTCCTGGAGGAGTTTTTCTTGATTTCTTTCCTTTTTCCTTTTCAATAGCTGCCCCCAAAGGTCCTGCACCTAATTCCATATAATCTACAAATGAGAAGCACAGTAAGTGCAATTGACCATGAAAACATTAATGTTAGCCGAAATCCTAAAGATGAAATCTATTTCAAATAATCTATCAAGCATAACATGATATTTTATCTCTTGATGTCATTAGTCTTTCAGTTGAGGGCCCTGAGATAGTCTGGGCCTAGAGGGTTGGACTTCCCTGGCAGGAATGTTGTTTGGAGGGCAAATAGAGCGGAGAGCTCCCGGGGACCCTCATTGGTTGAGTTTCAATAATTTGAAAGGTTCACAATGAAGAAGACCAAGATTGAGCACATGGGTCGAGATCAGATTTCGATTTGGGCTCATTTGGATTAGTTTAAGAGCACCCGGGGGTACCAGGTCAGAAAGCTGCTAGGAGATGGCCATTTGGAATGGTAGATTAGAAACATAATTCTAGAGGCGGAACTTTAGGGTCTGGGGTCCGACAGGTTGCAGGGTAGTCTGAGGATTGCATTTTTACTTGAGCACCCAGGCCTGAGACACCGGGAAGGCGTTCGTCTTTCACAGTTTGGAATGGCTAATGTTGGGCAGAAGCCCAAAGGGGGCGGCCCAGCAGTTAGGGCTTGGCGGGTTACAAGTTGGCATGAGGTCTCCGTGGCGTGGTAAGGTCCTGGCGAGATCCGTAAGTCTTGCTAACGGCCAGGAGCGAGACCAGACCCGACAAGGGTGTCTGCCATTTGATTTCATTTTTAGTTTGGCGGCGGTCGGGAAGGCAGAGCCTGAAGGTCGGAAGGACGAGTGAGATTTACCATTCAGAACAGCGAGCGGGGAAAGGAGCCTCGGATAGCGAAGCCTGACATGGACAAGGGCATTCATTCTTCAAGTAGTTTTCTTGGCGGCGAATGGAGGCTCGAAGCCTAGAGGTTGGAAGGACGTCGGGTATTCGTCAAGGGATAAGTGATGTCGCCATGAGGTCTTGGCGACAAGTGAATGTCTCGCCAACAAAGGAGTCTTTAGTGTAACCTTCGAGTTGGAGAAAGGTCTAGGCGACCACACAACATCTTGCCAAAAGCGAAGGGGAGTCATTGCCGTAAGGTCTTGGCAACTTTGCAAAGTTACCCTGACAAGCTCTGTTCTCGATGAAGGATATGGGGGGCCGGAAAAGGTTTATGGTGAAAGTCGAAGTCATGCTAACTGAAAAGGCATCGCCAAGAGAAGGATCTCGCGGGAAGGTCTTGGCGACGGACGTATGTCTCCCTGACTCACCACTTCGACAGGAGAAGGATCCGCTTAGTGAAGGGTCACACCGAATCAGGGAGATCTTGTCGACGGAGAACAAGGGGCATAATTCCAGGCGCAGAATCCTAGATACTTGAGCTTGAGAGACCTGAAGGATAATTTGATAATTTGTTGTTTTGCTATGCCTTTGCCGGCAAAGCAAGCACCCAAGTCCAAGGGTCGAGAATGCCCCTGTGAAGAACGCCCACGCGGGGATGAAGTTCTGAATTGGTCATGGGGGTGATGTGTTGGTTTTCTTAGGTTTCAAAGACACGGGTTTCATTCATGGTCATTTTTTATCATCCACATGTCGTTTTGATGGTTATTTTTCATTTAAATCCTTAGAAATTAAGAAAACAATGTTCGGGAGGGCGAACGGAGGACCTACCTTGAACACTCGATGCGGGGAGGTGTGGGATCCACTCATGATCGATGAGGTGATGGTGAGGGCGATGGTCGTGAAGATCTCGAAGATGGTGTGCTCCTTTAGCAGGTTTCTTGATTACTCTCTGCAACCCTGACAAGTGAAAATGATAGGATTGAACCTTCTATTTATACCCCAACTATCATTAATGACCCTATTAGATGCAGGTATGATGAGCAGGGAGTTGGTGAATTTGAATTCACCAACGGCGGCGGGAGATCCAGGGTTCAGAGACCGGGAAGGTGTAGTACGACGGCTGTTTGAAATTCTAACTCAAAAATCACCAGTGGCAAAGGGAAGGTCAGGGCCCGAAAGGCAGGATTCCACTAGAGATCCGTCGTGAGGAACAGCAAAATAGTGACAAAACCCCTGGAGCAGAAGTCCGGATTCCCGAGCCCGAAGGGTCGGACAACTGTCAAGTTTTTTAGGTTTTTAGCAGACAAAAAATGGGGGTTCGTGCCCCAAGGGCCAGGAAGACGTGAGCCAAATGCCATTAGGAACAACAAGTGCAATGGGGAAACCCGAAGGGCCCGGGGCCATTGGCAGAAGCAGACTGCCAAAGGGATCCCACAAGGCACCAAAACTCAACAAAATTAAAAGGGGAAGGAATAGTCAACTTATGGTGAGACTTTGGAGCAACATTGATGATCTGGGACACCAAAAATGAGGGCATGTAAAATGAGGCGGTGACAAGAAAGACCCGACAAGGTGAAAGAAAAGAGGGTCCCCATTCGAAACAAGGCATGTGTACCGAGGGCACAACAAATGGCGACTCCGCTAGGAAACGCTCCCAAGCATTCCAAGGGTAAGTATTCATTCAGGACCCAGAATCTTTGGTTTCGTAGACCAGGAGAGGTTTCCTAAGGTGAATCTGGAAGAACGGGATCCTTAATTGGGTCGGTCCTATGGAACATCTCAAAAAATGTGTGCGGTGAGTTCATTCCTTCTGCGGGTTACTGACCAAGGGTTGTCGATCCAACCGAGCAAGCTACATGAATCATCTAACACCAAAAGTAACCTGGACATTGCTCCACTGCCAGTCAGACATCCATAGCCCTGACAAAGTTGTCACTGCAATCCCACAGACATTGCTCCACTGCCAACTAGGCGTCCATAGCCCCGGTAGAGTTATCCGCACACCCATACGGTCATTTATTTTTCTAGAATTACTCTTTTCCTTCATTTTGATATTTCTTTTAATACAACTTTTCTCTTTTATCATTTCGCTTGATCGGGAAAGCACTGAAGCCTTCAATGGGTTTGGGACCACAGTGGTCACTAGAGCAGACTCAGGATTTTTCACTCACTTGGGTATCGCAACAATCATGATATAGTCCTTTAGAAATGATTATTACATGTTATGCATGAGATCTGAGATGTGCATAAAGAGATCCAGCCAAGGGTTGAGTTCTAAGTAGAGTTCAGACAAGGAAATCATTCATGGGGCGTTCTTTAGAGAGGGAGGGTCGAGAGTGAATGTTTAGCCGAGGAACATCAAGGATGGTCAACAAAGTAAACCACTCATGGAGAGAGCACGACCACCACTAAGGGGCGGAGAACATCCTTTCAAAACAAAACTGTCGAGATAGAGAGAACATAAGAGCGATGCAGAGCAACAAGATGCAAGCAAACCAGAAAGGGCAATCAATCCTAACCTATTTACAATTATTTACAAAGAAGATCCCGAGCGGGCTCAAGCCTGGAAGTAATGCTTTAGGTTTTTCCCGTTAACTGGCAATAGGATGCTCTCACTGGTTAGGGTCCTTAGGCGGAAGGCATTGTCTCCCAAAATTTTTGCTATTTGAAAGGGGGCAAGCCAAAGCTTGTTGAATTTGTTATGTTCCCCTTTCTTTTCATGGGCCTTGTCCCAATACAGGACTAGATCGGCAATCCTGAAGGCCTTGATCTTGGCTCAGTGGTCGAACCATCTCTTAGCTATGCCCTAATGTTTGGCAAAATTTTCTATTGCACGATCTCAAATTTCCTCTAAATGCAAGAGCTCAACTAATAGAGCTTCCCTATGATCTCCTCCTTCATAAAAGTCGTTGATAAATTGAAGAGTAGGAATCTTTAGATGAATAGGGAATACAAGTTCTAGGCCGTAAACAAGATGAAATGGAGAGTCGCCAAGGGCATACTTATGGCGAGTGTGATCTACGCAAAGGACGAAACGGAGCTAAGTGTGCTAATCCTTGGGATTCCTATCTAGCAGTTTCTTGATCACTGTAATTAGGTTCTTATTTGTAGATTCTATGAGGCCATTGCCTTGGGGGTAATAATTGGATGAAAACTTAAGGGTAATCCCATAGTCGAATGCCCAACTTGCAAATTTTAACGAAGCAAAAGCTAGTCCGTTGTCACATACCAGAGCATAAGGATAACCAAACCAATTTAAAATAAAGCTTTCTAAAAAATTAGTAACTACTTTAGTTGTGCATTGCTTACACATGATTGCTTCTATCCACCTAGTGCAGTAATCAGTTGCGATAAGAATGTACCTGTGTCCTGCAAATGACAGAGGGCTTACTGGGCTGATGAAGTTGAGGCCCCATTGCGCAAATGGCCTTACCTCCAACACAGGCTGTAGTGGAGCAGCAGCATTCTTTTCCCTAGTGGCAGTTGTCTGGCATGAGTGACATGAGCGAACATAGTAATGGGCATCTTTGAAGATAGTCGGCCAATAATATCCCACTCTCAATATCTAATGCGCTGTGGATAAACCAGAACCATGGCCTATGCCAAATTTGTTATGGAACTCTTTTAAAATCCGTTATGCTTCCTCCTTACCAAGGCACCTTAAATAAATGCCTTCATGATTCTTCTTGTAGAGAATGGAACCTTGTAGCATGTAGTCGTTACTTTTCAACCTAAGGGCACACTTTTGAAGCCCCCATAGGTGCGACGGACACTTATGGTTCAGGAAATAATAAACGACGTTCTCGTACCATTCTTTCAGGGAGACGTCCTCAAGCTGGTACTATTGCACAGTGAGTGCAGGTTCAACCTCTGCTATTGCTTCAACAATCGTGCGAGTGAGTGCTTGTCCTCTTACCAACTTCATTGGTTGGATCTCCATGTCATATTCTTGGAGCAGGGTGACCCATTTGGCTCTTTGTTCTCCTAATTCATTTTGCATAAGCAGCACTTTTACTGCTGGATCTAGGACAATGGAAAACACTTTGTTCCGTAGGATATAATGCCAAAATTTCTTTACCCCTCTAACGAGGGCATACGCCTATTTTTATACATTGTGGTATCGCAACTCTGCGTCCTTTAGGGGAGCACTCATGAAGGTGATCGGGTGCTCATTCCCTTCATCATCCTTTTGAGTCAAAATGCTAGCACAGGAGTGCTCCAAAGCGAATGAGTAGATGTAAAACGGCTTCAAATAATCTGGGCTCACTAAGACAGGCGCCTCAACGATCGCTTGTTTAATCTCTTCAAAGGCTTGTTTGGTGTCGAGAGTCCACTCAACTTTAGCATCCTATTTCAACATAGTGTTAGGGGGTATAACAATCTTTGCAAAACCTGTGATGAATTTCCTGACAAAATTGATCTTCCCAAAGAAGGACTTCAACTCTTTCTTGCTGCCTGGCGGCGGGATTTGTAGCAAGGACTTAATACACTCACGGCCAATGGAGATTCCCTATTCAAAAATGATGTGTCTGAGCAATCTGCCTTCAGTCACCCTGAAGATACACTTCTTGGGGTTAAGGGAAACTCCGAACTCCCTGCACCTCTCAAATACCTTGCACAAATCAGCGATGTGGTCACTTCATTTTTTTGAAAACACCATCAAGTCATCCAAGTAGATGATTATGCATTTGTCGACCAGGTCCTTGAAGGCAATATGCATGGCACATTGGAAGGTATCCCCAACGTTAATTAGTCCAAAAGGCATCCTCTTGTAGGCAAATATTCCCCACTTAGTGGTGAATGCAGTCTTATGGCGGTCTACATACTGCACCATAACTTGGTTATATCCGGAGTACCCATCTAGAAAAGACATCATCTGGGAGCCATTGACGATTTGCAGCACCTCATCTAAGGAAGGCACTAGATAGTTATCCTTTTCTGAGGCTCGGTTCGAATTGTGGAAGTCTACACACAACCTAATTTCCCTGTTCTTTTTTCGGACTGGAACCAAGTTGGCCACCCATGTAGAATGCCTCACTAGGAAAATAATCCTTGCCGAAAGCAACTTTTGTACTTCCTTATAAATGAGGGGTTCCAGCAAAGCATCGATGGGACATTGTCGCTGACGGAAGGGCCTTACTTCTGTCTTGAGAGGTATGGTGTGTGTGATTATGGAGGTATCGTATGTCTTCAAATCCTTGTAACTCCATGCCACCACATTAGAATATTTCCGCAGAGCACCAATGATTCCCTCCTTTTCTCTGGGTGTGCATACTTCGTCGATAAAAACATTCTTAATCTCCTCGGCTGTCCTGAGGTTGTGAGCATTGCACTGGTCACTTATGGCTTCCTTCTTTGTTTGCTGGTTCTATTCTCTAATTTGATCCAAGTCGAATATACATTCCAGCTAGACCATGCCCCTAGGAATCGTATTATTTTTTAGTTTAATAACCCCCTCTATATCCCACTCAGCTTCCTGTGGATCAGGTCATCGATTATTTGGGCTATGAAGACGTCAGAACTCGTGATGAATTTGAGGATGTGCTTGTCATTATTGAAGACCTGAAAATGGGCAACATTGTCCGGCACAGATGGAGTAGATGTCAACTCAACGGTAAGTTTCTTAAATCCAGACAAAGAGAGGGGTTGTAAAGTGCTAGCTGCCTGGGCCAAGGCATTGGCTGTGCGGTTTTGAGCATGGGGAATCAATTGTATATTAAATGCATCTAAGCTTTCCAAGAGGTCCCACACCCTATGTCGATAGTTGGAAAGCCTTCTATCCTGGCATGAATATAATTTCCTGACTTTCTTAACTACGAGTTCTGAATCCCCAATAACTTGTAGCATTTTCACATTTTTCCTCAAGGCCATGACGAGGTCGTGGACCAGAGCTTCATATTCTGCCACATTGTTTGTGCAATAAAACTATAATCTACGGGCAGCTAGGAAGGTTTTACCCGTTGGACTGATGAGTTCGAACCCGACGCCCGCTCCTTGTTTTGATTTGTATCCATCAAATCAGAGCGTCCAACATGTGGAGAGTTCTTTAACTTCGGGTCCAACTAATCTTTTACCTCTTTCTAGTGGAACAATTACTTTCGTGACCTCAGGGGAATCCGCTCGCTTAGTGAATTGAACAGAAGGTGATTCTACTAGCACTTCTTTTGGCGCTCCCATCTGCGGGGTAGTGGATCTTTTGACATGTTCTACTACTATTTGACATAAGCAACAGTCAAACTCAGAGTGGGGAGCATCGTGGACCCTACACCAATTAGGCAATAAGAGATCCTAAAAATTCATTCAAGTGCCCAAGTTGAGTTGGTCCCAGGCACATTTTTCAATGAACTCCGAGAAACCCTTGAGCAACCCCCAGTTATGGTCTTCATTGGTATTGTCATCTGACTCCACCAACATTTCTGTACTCGGAGGTATTCGGGTGGAAACAGTCAGAGGACCACACAACACTAGGAGGACTTCTGCAGCATATTCCCCTTGAGGCTCGACCTCATTTTGGTAGGCGAAAGGATGGTAATTTCCCAGGTCAGTCTTGACAAACAACACTTCATTGAGATTATTGTATTCCGTAATCATATATTTCATACAAGGTTCCTGATTGATGCAGATCTGATTTGGGAGCCCCTTCCATGGCAGCCACATGTGCGAAAGGTCCATAGCAGTATACCCATTCAAAGCTTTGATGAACTCCCTTCCCAAGATGATCCCATATGCGTCTGGAATATCTTCCACCTGAATATCAATGACTTGTTGTATTCTTGGGTCTGTGGCAATCTGCATCGAGATCTGATTTATTTCTCCCACAATGTTGATCTTTGTTTTGTCCAACTGGGTCACTTTCTTTCTTGAAGGTGTGGGAGTGATGCCAAGAGCTTTGCATACTGCAAGAGGCATAACATTGGCCGATGCACCTTAATCGAGTAGACAGTTATGCAAATTCTTCCCAAATATCCTAATGGTGGTGAGGAAGGGAGGAGTTTCCAATCTTCCTTGGAAGATGCCCATAGGTGTATCCATATGAGCTACCTAACCCTTGCTCCTATCACCATCTTTATCCCTGGTATGTCTAGGTGGTTGGTCCTTGGGAATCTGTCTATTTCTCGGCTTTGGTTCATTTTCCGCCTACTTGTTTGCAGACCAATTCATGAGGATATCCCTCCTTTTCCCAGTGTTATCCTGTATCATGGGTTCTTGGCTAGGTTCCTCAAAGGTAACCCTCTTGGCTGATATTTCTTGCATTGTGCTAGAGGATGAGGTCCCATTGAAGACCCTAAAAAAGGCATGCCTCACGGCAGGGACTTTGAGTAATTCAAAGGTTGACAAACTGATTTTCACCCTTTTGAACTCTTCTGCCACATACTCACCCATTTGCTCAACTTCTGAACTAAAGGCTTGACCTATTATAGAACTAGGAGGTTGGACCTTTACTTGATTAGATGGATTTAGAGGTAGGTTTTGAGGCTGATTTTATGAGTGATTTTGAGGCCCATTCTTGTCGAGGTATTGAGTGGGTATACGGGGAAGCCCAGGGTTGTTGCTGACATTAGGATCAGGCGGGGTGGCAAAATTGTTTGGTGGAGTAGAGGTTGTAAAGGGCCCACCCGTTTTCCTATTCCTAATGAAGTAAGGAGTTGATATTTGATGGAACATGTGGACCTCATCTATGATTGGCTCTTCTTCATCTATTGGACCATTATCTACTGAATCAAAAAGCTAAGCCATATTTTGTTCGTTACTTACCTCTTGTACTTCTTCACTCCTAACGGGAATGGGCTCAACTTTGAGCTCGTTGTGATTTCCCCATGGAAATGGTGCTTGGTTGACCACAAGACAGGAGGAGTCATACGGCTCAGAAGGGACGATATCCTGCAGCCAACACTATCAATTGCATTTTGCACCTCTACTTGGAATATCTTGGCAGCTGTCTAGAACTCTGGGCAATCCAACTCAGAATGTCTGCTGGTTTTATGAATCCAGCACCATCTGGAAAAAGCTACCTCAGCGGGGTACACTCTGTTGGTTGTCTTTTCATTGCTGGCAGGCTAGTCAAAAGGAGTGGGAACACCTCCATTATTGGGTCTAGTATTCCACGTGTGATTCTACCTTTGAGAAGGTCTCCTTTCTGAATTCTGATTAGCATTTTGTACTCTATCATAGTTCTACCTGGAGGGAGTATTTGCTTCTCTGCTATCCCTACTGTCCCTATTGTCTCGGCTATCCTAACTGAGATTGGCCTAGAAATTACACTGGGAGGCTTGTAACTGATTATTCTAATTTCTTAGATGTGTCATCTCGGTGGACATTTTCCTTATCATCTCTATCAACTCCTCTAACTTGTCTTTCTCCATTGCGTTGCTCGGCTATGGTACTGGGTTTTGGAGGAAAACGGACGGGGCTGCCAGTTGGTTCTGACAAGCTAGAGGGAATTCTGGTGCTGATAGATACAATGGTGCCTGGGGTTGTTGCGAGTATACCTATTGTTGTGGAGTAGCCTAAGGATAGTTATGTTGTGGTTGAGGTTGCAAATAAGAAGGTGTGGGGGGCGCATAATTTAGTGGTTGCCCTGGATGTGAGATAATGGGCAACTGAGGTACCTGGTTCATAAGGGGGGGCTGATGAGTGAATGCCTGGTTAAGCCCCTGAATTTGCATCAGGTGAGCTACCGGTCCCAAAGAATGCAGCGGGCTTGAGATATTTTTCCCCAAATCTGCATTGGCGATAACAACCTCTGTGTAAGCGGTTACTAGAGTGGTGAGTGGTGGATGCATCCTTTTCACCAATATCGATGTGAGGTTATCCAATGCTACATAATAGACTGGGAGAGCCGCGGCATCATTATGGAGGTATGGATCCTGGAGCCTTGTGAAGGCCTGATGAAAACGGTCATTGAAGGAGCCAACTGGTTCATTGACTTCTCTCTGGATCGACATAAACTGCTGATAAAGTTCTGAAGGACTAATGGAAATCTTGTATTTCTGCAGGAAGGCATTCTTCATCAGGTTCCATGAGGTGACAGATCCCCTTGACAGATTTATGTACCAATAGAAGGCTTCCTCACCCAACGAATGCAAAAAAAGGTGGCATGCAACATCCTCATGGTCGACTTGCATTTTGGTAACTGTCGTCTCAAAATTTTTGATATGTTCTTCAACTGTTCTTTGTGGGTCACGAAGATAGAACTTTGAACAAAATCCTTCCGGGTTCTTGGGCATATCATGTTAAGCGGCGAAATGGATCAGTGAAGGGTTATAGGCCAACCAAGCCATGGTGAAAGTTAGAAGTGGTATTTTCTATTGAAAAGAAGCAAGTTGGGTTTGTGTTTGCACCGGAACAGCAGTCTAGGACTACACCTGAGTTGTGGTTGTTTGGACAGTAACTTGGACTAGAAGGGTCGGGAGAGAAACAATCCCCTGACTGTCGGAGATGGGAGGTGCAAGCGTAGTTTCAAATAGTCGAGTGGAAGACGAGTGTTGGTTGAATGAGGATGATGGCAGAATGGAAGTGGGTGGAATGAAGGAAGAGGAAGAAGCAGCGTCACTTCCCTTAACTCGTTTCGCCCTTGTAGGAGGCAGTAACTCTTCAAATTCTCCCTTATTTGGTGTTGACTGCATAACTCTTTGAAATCCTTCCGGGGAGAATGATCCGATTCGATCCAGCTTCACCTTTAACTTTCACCTTTGTATTCTCACCGTGTTGTGTGCACTCCTACTATCACCAATTATGTTGATGTGTTTTTTATGCACTTCTCAACATAGGTAATGCATAGGTGCACTACCTCTCTTGAAATACAATCTTCCACAATCAGATTGCAAAACACTATCCCAAGGTCTCTAATGTCAGGTCTTGACAGTGCTTGGAATATCTCAGTTGTTTGATGTGATTTGTTGGAATCACAAAGCGGACTTATAGATGAATTACAAAGTATGGAAGTTGGGTCCTGAAACAGAGTTCCCAAGGTGGGGAAGTTATTGTCCATTTGCTGTAGGTTCAAACAGCAATCTGGGACTCCATTTCATCATTGGGTTTGGCTTTACAATGTGCAATGAACCTTACCATAGGTCACTCATTAAATAAATAAAAAAGGGTAGGGAAGAGAGGAGGTTCCAGGATTTCCAACTAACTATGAATAGTGGTGATGGATTCTTGCAATGGACAGCTTCTTAAAACAATATTCTACTTAACCAGAAATCTCACAATATCATGGAATTTGTGCTATCTTCTAAGGTCTGCGAATATTTTATTTTTCATTCACCAAATACATGCATTAACAAAGATGAAAGTGTGGAGAGCTCTGAATTCAAGTCCAGACTAACTTTACACAGCTATCTACCATCAGTAAACAACAAAAAGTATGGACCAAGAAGGCATCTACACAGTAGGAATTTTCATAACCACAAAACAACATTTCTAGAATCTATTACAGTGAGCATACAACTAACTAAAATAGCAAATAAAACCTAAGTCAAGCATCTAACAATGGAGGTTGAATCAAGTAACATGTAAGAAATTCTGAAAATGCACCAAGTCAATGTATTTTCATTATAAATTTCTGCAGCATGTCTTTACAACAACTCAACTCCCCTTGCAAATGAGAGTAGAGCCCTATTTATAGTGTTCAAAAGATCCAATGAATGGCCAAGATTAATTCTCATTGTGTGGCCAAGATTCATTACAAAATAGGGTTTCACCAACCCCCAATATTTTACAATTTAAAATTACATTTCGTCATTTTCCCTATTTTGTCCTCTACTGACGGCACTGTAGTAATTTTGTCCTTTTGCTAATTTTTGCTTGCTGTGGCTATCCTTTGGGAAGTTCTTTATCACTAGTAGGGTTGTCCTCTTGCTTCTTGAATGCTGCATATTCTATGAACTTGAGGATGATTCCCTGGAGCTTATCCACTTCAATGATCTCATACCTTAGCACTTAGTAACTCCACTCCTTCGCATTATCCTCTAGCCTTTTCTAGTCCTCATCATACTTAGCACCCTGGTCCCTGAACAGCTCCGATTGGTCAAAGGAGTGAGCAACGAAACTCATGAACTCCATTGTTATTTTGCTAGACATCCCATTTTCCATCTTCTGCTGGAAGTAAGGTTTCACCTTCTCTAAGTCCATTTTCACTATGGGCATGTCATATTCGGTCATCAACTTGAGATAACGAGTGCATTCCGCCTTGATTTAGTTGATCAATCAAATATCTAGATCCACCCTACTCATTATTTGCTCCAACCTTTCCTTCCTATTGTCAAAGTCGCGCCACCACACATCCATCAACCAATGATCGTCCTTGTTGAATGCCAGCTCCTTCTCCCACATGGCTCTCAGCAACTGAAGGATGGCTTCGATCCTAGGGAAGGTGGAGTCGTAGGTTGTAGGGAAGTCAGTGCCAAGCTTCCTTGTGCCTTCCAGAGATTGCAATAGGTCCAAGAACTTGTTGGTTGTTTGCACAACCCGACTAATCCCCATGTTTTCAACGTCCAAGACCTGTCAGAACCAGCTTTCTATGGTCTTCTCCAAGTTCTTTCTTCTTTCCATCTTATCAATCTACTCCTTGGATAGTAGCTAGGGTGTGGCTGTGGATGTAGTAGGCAGATCATCGACTGAAGACCATTGTTGTATATATTTTTTCAAGGCTACCACCTGTGCCTTGAGCTCATCCTTCAAGATCTTATCCTACTTTATCAAATGTACCACCATGGCCACTTACTCCTCAAGGTGCCCTACCTTTTGTTCTCTAGTGGTGGTTCCTAGATCCATGGTGGAAATGTTGTAAGTTACCCCCTCTTAACCTATTACAGGTGTTGCTATCTACACGGTTCAAGATCCAGAGGCATCCATCGTTACTTTGGATCTAATTTTGGGCTCCTTCTTCTTCTTCATTGGAACCTGAGCTAGAGCAAGCATAGCTTCTAGTTTTGCTCATGGGTCCTTTAGCACAAGAGTTCTTCTCTCAAGTTCCTCCTGTAGCCACTCAGGCAAGGCAGAATTTCTCTTCAATGATCCACGATCACCTTCACCCCTCTCGGTCAAAACCTCCATTTCTTTATCTTCTGAGGTCCTTCCTCCCTTTTGGGTTGCATCCTCCTCTTCTTCGTCAAAGTCTTGGGCGAACACGAGGCACTTGATTAGAAGCCTAGTGGACAGTTGTTACATGGGGCTCTCTTTTCTCACTGTCTCTTCTTCTTTCTTTCCCTCAACATGCTCAACTTTGTGCATAGTTTCTTTGGATGGTTTATCTTCGAGGCTCTTGACAACTTGGGTTCTTCCCTCAAGTAATTCTTCTCTTGGACTATCTTCTGGGGGCTGCTCTTCTTCCTCACAATGTGACTTTTCTGCTTCTGCCTTGGTGTCCTTCAGCTGTCGGGCTAGCTCTTCTTCGACATCATCATCAAAGGTCTACACAATGGCCTTCTCACTGTCATCCACCTCATCCCCACTCTCGGAAGAGCATGTTCCTTCTTCCTCATAAGCCACCCTGTCAATGGTTCAGTGTTCATACTCTAGGTGTTCATGATATTCGTCGGCCTCCTCTACAAAGGGCTCTGACGCCTCCCGCTCTCGTTCCTCCCCCTCCTTAGAAATTAGCATGGTGGCTTCCACATCTAGTGGCCCTTTCGACAGTTGTCAAGGCTGAGCAGTAGCGAGGACTTGCACAAGGGCTGCTTGAAGAGTGGGATCCATTAGGATCTGGGAGAGTTCAGGGGGAAGATTCTACATATGTCTCGAGAGGGCCTCAGGTATGGTGGAAGTGGGAACAAGTGTCATCACCGTAGCTAAAGGGAGTGATGTAGATGGTGACATGGTATTGGAAGAAGGGGGAGTGGTTATGGCAGAAGAAGAGTCAACAACTATTATGGACTCAGCTAGAGGTGAAGGGGCGAGATGGACAGAGATGTCAACTACTGGCGGGGATGTGGCAATCATGGCTAGAGAGGTAGATGGTGCAATAGTAGGGGCAGGGAGAGCCAAGAGGGGCTCCAGTTAGTTCATACTCTTTGCTTCCTACTCTTGGGTAGAGGGTCGTTCCATGGCACTCCCTATTTGTTTGAGCCTTTTGGAGGGTGAGCCTCCCGTTTCTTTCTTGGTGTAGACTTTGGGATCGAGAGATTGCTCCGCTTCTATCTCTTTCCTCTTTTTGGACCTGGTGACTGGAGGATACTTGAAGGTCCCGCGGATTGAAGTGGTGGCAACGACATCTTCTATGACACTAGGTTCACTTTTCAGCCCTTCATAAGTTAAAATCATTTCTTGTTGTTTCAATTGGGCCACATGCCCATCAACCCACTCCTTGGTGTGAACCAAGATTAGCTTGGTTATCATATCAAGGTCGTCGACCTCCTACTCGTCCCAGTGAATTGTTGGTATTGGTAAATCGGCTACCGCAGGGTACCTGGGATCCATTAGGGTGCTCTCGTCTTCTTGGACTTGGTCAGGGATAGGGAATGGCTGCACCTTTCTTATGAAATACACTGTCATGCACATGTAATTCCCTGCCCACACCTCTTTAACATCCTGGCAATCTGCCCAGAAGTCTTCGATATGGTGAAGGTGGGCATAACTTAATCCTAGCGCCTTTCTTACATGCCCGTATGGGACTATTCGTAGGTAGGAAGTGTGCAGAAGAAAGTGGCAGTCCTTTAGTTCTTTCTCTAAATTAGCAGCACATTGGGAGGTTTGTAGTCGATACATACCCTGGCTGAGAGTCATGGGATAAGAGATCCCCGCTATGTGCTTGCTGCTGAGGATTGCCTATATGTGTTGAAGTTGTCGAGAGAGCTCCAGAAGAATGATCCTGTCATTGGGGTATTGAGGCAACTTGCTCGGCCTTTCAGAGAAACCTTGGGTGCGGATGTATGTGAACTTCAGGAATTAGATGAAGAGAAAGGCATACTACTTTAAGAGTGCCCTGGCACTGTAGGAGATCCTCCTCTCGAAATCCCCAGAAATCATTCTAATAATGTAGCTGATGAAGGAGTTATTTACTCCATAGTACTCCCTCTTAAAGTTTCGGTACTGGAGTTGTGGGTACCTATCATTGGCCTTAAGTCTTCGACCCTGCTCTTGATTAGGTGCTACAAACAACCCATTGTATTGTTTCCGGTCTGCCAAGGAATAGACAAGGTCAGAAGTCATATAGAACTTGGAGCTCTTCTTCACATTAACGAACTGCTCATGGAAGCAATTGCTTATGATTCCTCCCCAGTAAAACGAAATCTTTGTGGTGATGTCCTGATTTCCATGAAGAATTTGCTCAATGAAGTATACCATCCATTCTTGGAAGAATGTTGTTGTTCGAAGACCCATAACCTTGCTTAGCATTGTGACCAAGTCATGGTAATCTTCATGGAAATCACTGCAGAAGAGTTCGTGAGGAACCTTCGCTGTGCTACCTCACTTCTCTGTGAGCCAATGTTGATTTATCAATCTTTTACATCCTACCGGGTTATCATCTCAAACTGCTTGGTATTCTTCTACGGTGGGGATTTCCATCTCTTGGAAAGTCGGGATGTGGAAGGTCTTCATGATCCCTTCAGCCGACATGTCAGCGAGGACGTTGCCCTCTCTATCAATGATTATTCTTGTGTCGGTTTGACAGGCCTCCCGACAAGCCATGACCAACTCGGGGACCATGAGGGATGGAGGGAATCCTGCAACCTTTGCAATTTCACTTTTCCTTATCAATCTCACATTCTTGGTCGTTGGGTTGACCCTGACCCTCTGTGTGAATTCATCAATATTGACATGGCCGATATTGGTATCCGTGATCTCTTTCCAATCCGTGGTGATTTTCGAGTGTAGAGGTTCACCCTGGAATTGGTATTTCATTTGGTCCTTGTCCTCCTTTCCACGAGGAGTTTTTCCTAACTTCTTTCCTTTGTCTTTTTTGATAGCTACCCCCGAAGGTCCAGCACCTGATTCCATATAATCTGCAAGCGATAAGCGCAGTAAGTGCAATTGACCATGAAAACATTAATGTTAGCTGAAACCCTAAAGATGAAATCTATTTCAAATAATGTATCAAGCATAACATGATATTTTATCTCTTGATGTCATTAGTCTTTCAATTGAGGGCCCTGAGACAGTCCGGGCCTAGAGGGCTGAACTTCCCTGGCAGGAATGTTGTTTAGAGCGAAAATAGAGCGGAGAGCTCTTGAGGACCCTCTTTGGTTGAATTTCAATAATTTGAAAGGTTCGCAATGAAGAAGACCAAGATTGATCATGTGGGTCGACATCAAATTTCGATTTGGGTTCATTTGGATTCTTTTAAGAGCACCCGGGGAACTAGGTCGGAAAGCCGCCAGGAGATGGCCATTTGGAACGGCAAATTAGAAATAGAATTCCAAAGACCGAACTTCGGGGTCTGGGGCCCAGCAGGTTGCAAGGCAGTCCAAGGATTGCATTTTTACTTGAGCACCTGGGCTTGAGACACCGGGAAGGCATTTGTCTTTCGCCATTTGGAAAAGCTAATGTTGGGCGGAAGCCCAAAGGGGGCGGCCCGACAGTTAGGGCTCGGCGAGTTACAAGTTGGCATGAGGTCTCCGTGGTTGGGTAAGGTCCTGGCAAGATTCGCAAGTCTTGCCGATGGCCAGGAGTGAGACCGGACTCGGCAAGGGTGTCTACCATTTGATTTCATTTTTAGTTCAGAAATGGTTGGGAAGGCGGAGCCCGGAGGTCGGAAGGACGGGTGAGATTTTTTGTTCGGAACAGCGAGCGAGGGAAGGAGCCTCGGACAGCGGAGCCCGACACGGACAAGGGCATTCATTCTTCTGGTAGTTTTCTCGACAGCGAACGGAGGCCCAAAGCCTAGAGGTTGGAAGGACGTCGGGTATTTGTCAAGGGATAAGTGATGTCGCCATGAGGTCTTGGCAACAAGTGAATGTCTCGCCGACAAAGGAGTTTTTAGCATAACCTCCGAGTCAAAGAAAGATCTGGGTGACCGCACAACGTCTTGCCGAAAGTGAAGGGGAGTCATCGCCGTAAGGTCTTGGCGACTTTGCAAAGTTACCCCGACAGGCTCCGTGCTCAATGAAGGATATGGGGGGTCAATGAAGGGTTATGGCGAAAGGCGAAGTCACGCCGAATGAAAAGGCATCGCCAAGAGAAGGAGCTCGTGGGAAGGTCTTGGCGATGGACGTATGTCTCCTCGACTCACCACTTTGACAAGAGAAGGATCCGCTCAGTGAAGGGTCACGCCGAATCAGGGAGGTCTTTCTGATGAAGAACAAGGGGCATAAGTCAGAGCGCGAAATCTCGGATACCCGAGCCTGGGAGACCTGAAGGATAATTTGATAATTTGTTGTTTTTCTAAGTCTTCACTGGCAAAGCGAGTGCTCGGGTTCGAGGGTCAGGAATGCCCCTGCGAAGAACAGCTACACAAGGATGAAGTTCTGAATTGGTCATGGGGGTGATGTGTTGGTTTTCTTAGGTTTCAAAGACATGGGTTTCATTTGTGTTGTCATTTTTTATCATCCACATGTCATTTCGATTGTTATTGTTCATTTAAATCCTTAGAAATTAAGAAAACAATGTTCGAGAGGGTGAACAGAGGACCTACCTCGAACACTCGATGCGGGGAGGTGTGGGATCCACTCACGATCGATGAGGTGATGGTGAGGGTGATGGTCGTGAAGATCTCAAAGATGGTGGGATCCTTTAGCAGGTTTCCTAATTACTCTCTGCAACCCTGACATGTGAAAATGACAAGATTGAACCTTCTATTTATACCCCAACTATCATTAATGACCCTATTAGATGTAGGTACAATGAGCAAGGAGTTGGTGAATTTGAATTCACCGACGGTGGCGGGAGATCCGGGGTCTGGAGACCAAGAAGGCATAGTACGACAGTCGTTTGAAATTCTAACTCAAAAATCACTGGAAGCAAAGGGAAGGTTGGCTCGGAAGGCGGGATTCTGAAAGATCTCCATGAGGAATGAAACAATAGCCGGAACCGGGCGGAAGTCCAGTTCTTGAAGTGGACAGCCGTCACATTTCAAGGTTTTTAGTAGACGAAAAATGGGGGATCGGGACCTAGGGGCTAGGAAGATGTGAGTCGAACGCCGTTAGGAACGGCAAGTGCAATGGGGAAACCCGGCAAGGGAAACCCGAAGGGCCGGGCACGGAAGGGCCCGAGGCCGTTAGCAGAAGCAAACTGCCAAAGGGACCCTGTGAGGCACCAAAACTAGACAAAATTAATTTGGGAAGGAATGGTCAACTTATGGTGAGACTTTGGAGCAACATTGACAATCTGGGACACCAAAAATGAGGGCACACAAAACGAGGCAACAAAAAGAAAGACTCAAAAAGGAAAAAGAAAAGAGGGTCCCTGTTCGAAATGAGGCATGTGTGCTGAGGGAACAACAGGTATCTTAAGCCAAATGGATTCTTTACAAGCATGAGTAGCTGCCATATACTCTACTTCAGTAGTGGACACAGCAACCACAACTTGTCGCTTACTCATCCAACTAATTGCACCACCAAATAAAGTAAAGACATAAGCATTGGTGGATCTTCTGCTATCAACATCACTTGCCCAGTCTGAATCCACATAAACATGAATATCAAGGGAAATCTCGTCTTCAGAAATATTACTATGATAACATAAGGAATAATCTAAGGTACTATGCAAATATCTAAAGACTCTTTAACTGCATCCTAATGAACTCTACCATGATTAGACATATATCTAGAAAGAACTCCCCACTACTTGGGCAATGTCTAGTCTAGTACAAACCATAGTTCATGCATCAAACTTCCAACTGCACTCTGGTAACCTACACTCTACTCATGTATTCCATCTCTGATGGAGATGTTGGACAATCTGAAATAGATAACTTTGTTCCAATTGAAACAGGAACACACAATGGTCTACAATCCTACATATCAAACCTCTATAAAATTGAGTTAAAATAATTGCTTTGACCAAGCCATAGCTTTCTATTCACTCTATCTCTTTTAATTTCCATCCCAAGAATGTGTTTAGCTACACCAAGATCTTTCATTTCAAATTTAGCAGCAAGTTGAGATTTTAGTCCTGAAATCATACCTTTCCCTCTACCAATAAATAACATATCATCAACATATAATGCAATAAATAGGAAACAATCACCATTAGTTTTATTATACATATAATGATTTGATTTAGAACGCTCAAATCCCAAACTCAACACATATGTATCAAATTTTTGGTACCACATCCTAGGACTCTGTTTTAAGCCATATAAAGATTTCTTCAATTTGCAAACCAACTTACTTTTACCTTTCACCACGTAGTGTTCTGGATGTGTCATATAAATATCCTCCTTCAAATCACCATGAAGGAAAGCAATTTTCACATCCATTTGCTCAACCTATAAATCATAAGCAATAGCAATAGAAAGAAAAAATCTAATGGATCTTATTTTTGCAATAGGAGAAAATAGCTCACCATAATCAACACCCTCAACTTGAGAGTAACCCTTCGCAACCAACCTTTCTTTGTACTTCTCAATACCTCCATCTAAACCAATATTTTTCTTGAACACCCATTTACAACCAATAGGTTTTTATCCTTTAAGCAATGGTACAAGATCACATGTATCATTCTTTTTCAAAGATTCCATTTCTCCATCTATAGTAATCTTCCAGGATTTTACATCATTCATACCTAGTGCCTCTTCTACAAATCTAGGTTCATCCATGTTAGTATTCAAAGAAAAAATGCATCTCCAATCATTAGGTGAATACCTTTTAGGTGGTTGTCTATGCCTTGTAGACCTACCAACAAGTTGATTTAGAAGTTCTTCCTCCTCTTCTAAAGACCCAAACTAGATGAGCTCTCCTCAACTTCTTGTCTATTCTTGGGTCTCAATTCAACTTTGATAGGTGTAGAAGGAAATTGAATCACATCATCCTCTTTACTTTGTTTTGGCTGCAATGTAACAGAAGAAGGATTTGTTTCTCTAAAAATAACACTTCTATTGTGTATTACCTTATGTGCAATAGGGTCCCAAAGCTTGTATCCTTTCACACCATAACTGTATCCCATGAATATACATTTCACAACCTTGTTCTCCAACATTGTTCACTTCTCCTTTGGCACATGTGCATATTCTTCCCAACCAAAAAGCTTGTGACCCGACCATGCCTCTATAGACATCTTATCGACAAGAGATGATGTAGGAGAACTATTAATTAGGTAACAAGTAGTGGCAACAACTTCATCCCAAAACCTTTATTCTAGGCCAACACCACTCAACATACTCCTAGCCTTCTCCATTAGTGTCTTGTTCATTCTTTCTACAACTCCAATTTTTTGTACATAATATGAAGTTGTCTCCTATCTATGAATACCACAATCTTTAAGAATCTATCAAAATCATTAGAGAAAAATTCACCTCCATTATCAGTCCTCAAAATTTTTATTTTCTTTCCAATCTACAACTCAACCATTGCTTTAAATTCTTTAAATTGACTGAAAACTTCTGATTTACTCTTTACAAAATATACCCATGTCCTTCTACTATAATCATCAATAAATGAAACATAATATGTGGATTTACCAATTGAAGGAACAGCTACAGGACCAAATATATTAGAATGAATAAGATCTAATAGACCACAAGACTTATGAGAACTCGAGTAAAACTAAACGTAGTTTTGTTTTCCATAAATGCAATGCTCACAGAAATCAAATTCAGGATTACAATCAAACAAACCTTCAACAAGGTTTTTATTTTTCAAGCTCCTTAGACCCTTTTCTCCAATGTGGCCAAGTCTCTAGTGCCATAACATAGTTTTCTCTGCAGGTAACTTGGTCTCAAAAGAAAGAGCACCCTTGGGTACCCAAAAACCATGACCATCTGTTGAGGGTGAAACCATCACTTCTACAGAATTTCGTTTCACAAAAGTACTATTGCACTCAATAGTGCATACATCAAGCTTATACAATGTTTCATATTTTATAGCTCTAGCAATCCCCATAGCAAATCTAACCATCTTGCATCTTGCATCAGAAAACACTACCTACACACCCGCATCTATTAGTTTTCTCATAGATAACATATTTCGTGCTAATCCAAGAATATGTAACACACCATTAATCATTTTTATTCTACAATCAAGAAACTTGATTTTAACTTTACCATGACCAACAATGTCTAAATGAGAATCATCACCCAAGTACACCTTACCTCCATCAAATTCTCAATATTTACAAAACCAATCTCTATTAAAGGTCATATGAAAAGATGCACCTGATTCAATTAACCATGCATCATTACATGCACAAATTTCCAAAGCTACAATGAATGTTTCACCATCTTCCTTCTTAGACTCTGAATCATAATCAAATTTCATCTTTTTCTTCTTCTTTTCTTCTTTGCATTCCCTACGAACATGTCCAGGCTTATCGCAGTTTCAACAAATAACTTTGGACTTTCTAGGAGATTTAGGTCTTCCATGAACATTTGGGGCCTCCTTGGAAGTGATGGATACCTTCCTCCTCATCTCTTCAGAAAGCAAAGAACCCACCACATCTTCAGTCTTCAATATAATAGAAGTACTCCCAATAGCAATAAGAAGAGAATCTCATGAATCGGGAAAAGAACAAAGCAAGATCTGGCATTTCTCCTCCTCATCCATTTTGACACCAACTAATGCAAATTGAGCCACCAACATATTGAATGCTTCTAGGTGGTTTTTGATTCATCCACCCTCTTCCATTCTCAAGGAATACAACTTATTTCTTAAGAAAATCTTGTTCACTAAAGATTTGGCCTAATACATCTTACCAAGCTTCTTCCATAGTTTCTGAGCAAAGGTCTCTTCATGAACATTAATTAAAACAAAGTATACCAAGCACAATTTGATTAGACCTTTGGCTTTACAATCCATAACATCATATTGAGTAGATTGAGTAGGATCTACATGCCTTGAAACATTCTCATCAACAACATCCCACAGATATTGATCTATCAACAGATCCTCCATCTTTAGCTTCCACATCTCAAAATTATTTCTAGAAAATTTCTCCACCTCTATTCTCCTTGATGAACTTGCCATCTAAAAATTCTTGCAACAAGATTACAAGGTGTCTTCTACACAAGCTCCCACTCAAATATGGATTAGTTCAAAAAACCCAACAACCCACAACTGAAACCAAAGGTGATCAAGCTCTGATACCACTTGTAAGGAAGCTAGGGTAGCAGAACAACTTCCTACACTAACCTTGAGAGGAGAATAATGCAAAACTTTTATAGATTTTTAATAGTTACAAAAAAAATTAAAAAGAAATAAACATAAATATCATGCATACCACAAGAATGATTTATGTGGGGAAAAACCTTTTCGGGAGAAAAATCCCACACTCCAATAGTCACCCAATATAAATTATTCAAAAATAAAAAATATTATAATATACTTGCAGAGCAAGCTTCTCACCAGAGTATCACCATTAGAGATCAAGAGACAACACAACTGCTATCAAACTCTCAGAATACCCCTATCTACATGCATCCCACCTGCTTATAACAAGCTTTTTGGAACCTTCTAGAATTAGGGTTTTATGTATCATAAATGTTCTTACATTTCTGATGTAGGAGGACCAACTTGTAAAGGCCATAAATTTTGATTGAGGAATTCAATTGAGCCTTTTTTAAAAATTATAGATCTTGAAGATATCTACACCCATGTAACTAGCTTGTCAATTATGACCATTTTGATAATATTTAGGGAAAAATGCCCTTTATAGACCATAAATTAAGTTTTCTATATTATATAGCCAAAAAATTATATTTTTATGTTCTTAAGATTAGGATGCAAGGTTGATACACCTTTCCCAACATAATTGACTTCCTCTTGAACCATGGCATAGATAATAATGAAATAATAATTAGTAGTGATGTCGATAGTTAGCCTAGCCCCTTAAGAGATTTGGGACAATTACAATGAAATATTTGGCTCACTTTTCATAATGGAAAAATCATGCAAGGGATTGATGATAAGATATCTTACATCATTATTCATCAATTATTTTAGACTAGTGAGGTACCTTTATGAATGTCACACTTTTGAGATAGTTCCTTATATCAACATCAACCAGCAACACTTCATCACCCTCAACAAAATATTTTTTTAGTTTACACCATCTTTACTCTCATGTTCATGAATCCAATTATACAAGTGGGAGGAAATATTTAATAGAAGTATTTCTAGGTGAGATAAATGAGGAAAAAATTTGATGAGTTTTTCTATCAAGGTGATAATATCTTGGAAGCTACCTAGGAAGTCTTAATAATGTACTTTATTGAACGAGTATATCAACATAGAATAATAGACATCTTGTATTCCTTCATCACCAATATATTTGTCATCATGGGCAATGAGGAACTCATGAAGGCCTTGGGTAAATACTACACATGGGACAAGTTTAGAATTGGCATGAATGAAGTTGTTGATAAAATGACTCACATTGACCTCATTTCTCTCTTGTATCTTTCTTCATAATTTAGAGGGATGAATTCTATTGGGATGGTCAACAAAATTGAATCAAGGTTTATGAATTTAATCAATGAGGTCACTATCATTTAGAAATCTCTCAAAGGCAATACTAGGTTTTATAACCGAAGTTTAAATGTCATGGAACTTTGTGCACTAAAAAAATCTTCCCCTCTCTAGGAGTTTTTCAACATGGCTAAGGCATTCAAGGTGATCAAATTTCTACAATGGGAAACAAGACAAGTAAAAAGGGAAGATGACTCTTATGATTATGTTTCTTAAGTGCCTATTCATGTTCTCACCACTAGTCCATTTAGTAATCTTTTGATCTTTCGGTTTGTTATAGACACAATATGTAATTGTTTGTTATTGTAAATTATCAATCTATTAGGCTAATTTTGTCTCTTATCCTCTAGTTCTACATAGGGCCTTTAATACCAATCTTTCGGCACTTTGCCACTATTTATTGGTTAGCCTGTACATAAAGGAGTATATGGTATGAACTACTTTTGTAAATGAAAAAATTAATTCATTCTCCCACTATCAATGCAAGTGACTTTTTGTATTTCTTTCAATATTAATAGAAAGGAAGAGATCACTTACTTGTCACTTGAATTATTAAAATAAAAGAACCATCATTCACCAAAATGTAGATTAAAAATAGCTTTCACTAATTAATATGTGGTTTTACTTTTAATTATAATATGAATTGTGTATCATCTAAAATATATTTAAATTACAATAATAAGTTATCAACAATTTATTTCAAATTTTTAGTAGCAATAAATTAGAAGAGTTGAGATTGTACATGTCCAAATTACAATAAAGCATGAAAGTAAGAGTTAGGAAAGAAGAGTTGTGTTTGTTTTGAAGGCTATAGTAGATGCAAAAGGTTGGATATAGGTTAGGAGGAAGTTCTCAATTGTTGTAATTATATTCCAAGATCTTTGTTTATGTGACAATCTTGCACAAGGATGGAAATATGTATGCAAACATATTTGTACTGATGCAATCCTATTTGTACTAGTGTAGTTGTGTCCCTTCCCATATGTGGTGTCATGTAGGATGATCTAGTGTCCTTCAACTTATAGTTGTATCCTCTACAACTATTAGAGCTAGACTATGGCATGTAAAAGAAAAATGAAACTCTATGATAGGAAAAAAAGTGGTGAGCATAGGTGTTTTAAAATGTTCAAACCCTAGGATTTTTTTAAATTATCGGCTTTCCTTGTTGCTATTGGTCTTTTGGTGTAGCAGAACGAAAGCATGAATGCAAGGAAGCAGTGATTTTTTTCGTCATGCCTTTGTTTGGGTAGGGGATGGGGGTTTAAAGATTTTCTATTTTTCCCATGATGAAAATTCTCTCAACTTTTCCTCTATGCAACTAAAAGTTAAGGCAAGAAATATTGGGGGAGTGCAAGTGGATATGCTAGATGACTCCCAACAACATGAAGCCCCTTTTGTATTTGAATGTGTTTCTGTTAAGAGCTTGGATTTATTAGAAGGAAAAGGAGAGGCTACTACTAAAACAAGGAAGGATGGAGTGGAGATTGTAGGGGTCAAAGAGTTGTAGAGACATGTAGATAATGAATTAGATAAGACTTTAGAATACATGTGTGTCTAATGATGTGGTTGATAACATTGTTGACTATCAAAATAAATCTATCATTTTGTTTTTCTTGAGAGGAATTCCTTTTGAAAATGATTTCTACAAATGGGATTAAGATTAATTGGAAAAGTAGGGTTGGGAAATAAAGGATTTGAGAGGACTGGGAAAAGGGTTTGTGTCTTGTAAATTCAAATGTGTTGATCATGCTCAAGCAGTGTTACAATTGGGACTTGGGTGATTTTTGGGAAGATTTATTATCTACAAGCTTGGTCTCTTGATTTTCACCTTGAGGGTCCCTCTAAATCCAAGTATCCCATGTGGACAAAGTTGTCATTCCTTAACCTAGCATTTAGACCCTTTTTAAGAGAAATTGTATCACATCTTGGAAGAGTCCTCTAGCGTAAAAATAATTCTGACAAATTCTCAAGTTTGAGGGTGCATCCAAGGTCCTTTGTAGAAATAGACTTAAAAAATCAATTACCTAAGAATATCAAACTAATTAGACCTAAATTTGAACATTTGCAACCAGCAGCTTATTTAAACAAGCGAAATACTTTTTTTTGTTGAAAAGAGGGGCATTGAATTAGAGACTGTCCTCTCAGGAAAAATAGATACATTCAAGCTAATATACTAGCTTTACCTTATACACAACCATTGCAACAACACACTCAAACTAATTTTCCTATGATAGCCCCTCAATTGAAACAACGAGAAAATGTCTCTTTGAAGGAAAAAAATATGAACAATAAATCCCATACTTACAAGGATGACATAATGACAGATGGTTGGAGAGTGTTTAAGAAAAGGAAGGAACCCTCAAAATCCTTTGATACTTCGATTGGTTAGTCCTCTACACATAATAAAAATTTCTCTTCAAACCAATAAATGCTCTATGGAGAGGGACTCTTCAAGACAATTATAGTAGACAAAGGTCTCATTCCCCTCCTATGAGACATACTTCTTTGTCCCCACCACCTACAAAAATATCTAGGTCTCCTACTTCAGTTGTGAAGGAACAAGGACATGTTGGTCAATCAATTGTTCTTGCTAATTTCTTTGATGTGTTGCCTCAAGTGACAGACCCCTATGATTCTACTTAATCATGATTTATAAAACATTGTCTTGGAATGTTAGGGGGTTATCTCTCCCTCACCGCAAGTTTGAGGTCAAGGAAGCTATTGACAAATGGAAACCTCATATTGTATTCCTACAAGAAGTCAAAATTAATGGCTCTCATCTCTGATCTTCTTTTTTATGCTACATAGAGAAGGTAGGGGGTGTTGTTGGTTTAGCTCCTTGGATTAGCAAGTTTGTCATTAAAAAAGGTGAGGACCCTTACATAGTTTCTTTTAAATCCTTACCTTTTTCAATGGTCATCCCATTGGTTAATGTTCAATTTATGCCCCTAACATTTCCAAAGAAAGATGTGAGTTATGGGAATGGATGACCAATCATCTTCCTCATGTTCATTGGGTAATTGGAGGGGACTTCAATATGATGGAGCATCATGATGATTGCAGTTGGGATAATCATGTCAAATTAAGTAATGAGGATTTTGATAAATGGTTTTTTTATTGTAATTCTCTTGGGATTATAGACATTATTAGTAAAAACCACTCAAGTCATAAATCCAATTGGTTTACTTGGACCAATTATAGATTGGGTGTTGATAGGAAACTTCGTAGTGTAGATAGGTTTTATATCTCACCCAACTTAAAATTGTTCCAAGACTCCATGGGGAATCTTATGGAAGTTGACTACTTCACTACTCTTTCAGATCACTTCCATATTATTTATGAGTTTTGTAGAGAAAATGGTATCAAGGAAGATTCTCAGCTGCCCTTTAAACTTAATACTTCCCATCTTAAGATACCCTCTTGTGTTGATGATTTGGTTAGCATTTGGAATTCCATCCCTAAGCCAAAAGAAAGTGAATCTTATGGGGATTGGTGGCAGGTTGTTATTTCTCAATATGTATATTTTTTTACGGGATCTTGGTAAGAGAGTGGTTGGGTAGTGTAGACATAAAGAAAAATATCTACAAGGAAAGCTAGAAAAGAATGGGAAGTTACTTAGCCTTAATTCAGATGACATTAATATTCAAACTTCCATAGCCACTATTAAAACTAAACTTTGTAAACAAGATATGTATAACGGATAAGGTGCAAAAATCAAACCCATATTAGATTGGTTTGAAGAAGGTAACTATAAGATAGAAAATTGTCATCGCCATGGTTTAGGACTTGGCACAACAATCTTCTATACTCCACATTCAAGGAAACCTTAGAGATCTCAATGCAAAGGAGAAAGAGATATTGTAATAGGGTTGTCCTAGGCTCTAATTATAAACTAAAGAGGGGTTCACCACCAAGCTATGGCTTGGAAAGACTAATGAAATGCAAGACCTAATTATGAAACTTAATGATATGCAAGACCTAGCTGAATGACCTAGAAATGCAAGTAAATCAAAACAAAAAATTGCAAAATTAGAAGTGTGCACTTGGAAACTTGTAGAGGCTTGAATGAGGACCTGAAATGCTAAAAACACTATTTTTAATGCTAAAGTGGGACTCATACACCAGTTTGGGCAATTTAGTCCTAGACTGGGTTTTCTACACCAAAACTGGAATCTAATAGTGTTGATTCTAAATCTTCTAAAACCCTAAAAATTGGTTGTATTGGGACTCATATGTCCAAGGTGGTGTATCAATCCTAGTGTGCTTTTTAGAAGGTTAAGGTTTGATTATGCTCTCCAATCTCTTCTCTCTCTCTGCAACACTTTATTTCTAGATTTGAAACCCTGATTTCGGACCTATAGAAGTCTTTTCATGACCTTGGAAGTGAGGAGAAAACTCCAACAACTTCTTTCAATCTTGTAACCTAATCTTCAAATATCCTTCAAGCTCCAAGACACCTAGATCTGCAATTACACATGTAGAGAGAGAAAAACTTGTTGATTGTTAGGGAATGGGGGTTTGCCTTGGTCAAACCCCTTTGAGGTAAACCAATTGATGAGATAATGTAATAAGGAAATGAAACATGAAACATGGAATATGAAACATGAACAATGATACCTTGAATGATGTCTTGCAAATTTTCAATTTAACATGAAGTGGCCATGAAGAATGTAGATCTAGATCTTGAATATGGATATGAAACATTTTTTATAAATGGATCTTTAATGCTACATCACAACACTAGCTCAACAACATGTTTGACGCTTGATAATCTTGATATGATGATGGAACTTGAATTGCTGCAATAATTGATGATTTTTTTTTCCCTTGAATGCCTTAGAAGTGATCTTGAATGCTCTCTTCATGTTCTTGTGAAGTCTTGGAATTCTTAACTCTTGAGTGCTTGACTTGATATCATGAAGGCTTAATGAAATAATTATTTGAGACCTTGTTTATATAGGCAATCCATCTAATCTCCCATTTATTAGATCTTGGAGGTCGACATTCATGAAATTTGAATTTAAAACCTTGATTTCCCACTCAAAAACCTAAAAAGGGGCCAAATGGAACTCATACACCATATGTGGCATATGGGTTCCACCTAGGTGGGACTCATATGCCCAAGTTGGCGTATGGGTCCCACATGGCCTTTTTAGAGAGAGAAAGTGTTGGGGAGATGAGAAATTAAGTTTATTTGTTGATCTTGTCATGATTTCAATTGAAATATGTCTTGGGATGCATAATATAGGGTCTTATGGGCCTATTATTGATGATATAAAGGTCATAAATGAAAGGAGGCCCAAAACTCAATGTGAACGTATAAATCAATATACTTTACAACATCAAATTAAGGAAAAATTAGGTTTGTTTAGCTTAAAAGGGTCCTAAATCCAATCTGAATGTGTACAACACATTACATGACTAGATTAAGGAAACATTAGGTCCAAGGGCCATAACTTTAATGTGAAGGTGTAAATGAATACATTTTACAACATTAAATCAAGGAAAAGTTAGGTTTATTTTGCTTAAATGAGCCCTAAATCCAATGTGAATATGGAAAACACATTACAACACTAGATCAAGGCAACATTAGGTTCATTTTAACATAAATTATTCCCAAATTAGTTGGGGAATTGAACCATTTCCAAGAGTGTACAATTTCCATCATTACATCTAGCCCCCACTTTAGTGAGAGGAGGAACTTACTTCAAACTCACACTAAAGTAGACATTCAAGAGAAGTCCAAATGTAATGATGAGGATGGTCTAGGATAACAAGGATAAAAGGAGGTGGTCAAGCCCTCAAGATCCAAGATCCTACTTCAAACCAACATAAGTACAAAAGGACATGCACAAGGTGTATGATATGTAACATCAAGATACACGATCATGCAATGTCAATAAATAAGAAAAGGTGGATCAAGCCTTGACCATTTGTTCAACATGATGTGGATCAGATCTAAGTTGTTTGTCCAAAGATGCATGCTCACTTTGAGGCAATGAAACTTTAGGTTGTCTGTTAGGTGAGTAATATAAGAGAGTGAGACACATACACACGTGGTTAGTATGCGCTCACAACACACATGAGTGGCTAAGGGAAATTCATGCCTTGGATTGGCTTCCGTCCAACCAGACCATAGTTATACCTCCTAATAACTTTGATAAGGCATCACACAACAATGAACTTTGAGCTTCATGAGGAAAGAAAAGCTTTGTATGCTTGAAACTCATGAGCAAACAAGATGGCACCATAAGCAAGCAAAGTGTGTTATGCAAGGTGGTCATATAACTGATGTTGTAAATGTAAAATAGTTTAAGGTACGTTCAAATGGATTTTTCTTATTTCTTATATATCTCTTCTTAGGGAACATTGTGCCTAATGTCTCCAAGAGAGGATAGGTCAAAGAAATATCATGCTCTTAGAGGAAATCAAACCCAATGACACCACTAAGAAAATGACACATCACAAGAAGAAAGAAAATCATACAATGAAACCTGAGTACCAATGTATGCCCCCACTTTAAAGCGGTTGCTAACACCATTGCTATGAGAAATTTCTTTAAAGTAGAATAAGATATGAGATCTTATTTTGAAAGCCCTATACCAAGTCATATGTTTACAATAAGCTGCATCATGAAAAGTGAAGGAGTTGTCCCCAAAATGTATAACTTAGTATGTCACATGTGAGACAACTTAAGGCATGTTGTCCACATCCCAAGCTTGCTCTTATATGTACATGAGAGGTAGTCAACTAGCCAAAAGAGACAATGACAAGTGACATACAAGGACAAGGATACCTAACCTCTTGTCCCCACTTAGTGCAAGACAAGGGTGAGCTGAAATGATTGATGAGAAACATGCTAGAGTGAAAATTAGTGTCGATTAGAGGAATTATGTGCCCCAACATAGGGAAGAGCATCACACTAGTTAAGATGTTGAATTCTATCACTTAAATCCTTACATTCATTAGTAGAATGACCATGAACTCTATAATATGCAAAAAATGAACTCTTGTAGTAAAATTTCTTTTATGTTCTTGGGGGAAGGGATATCAAATGATCTTGGAGGAGTCTTGACAAGATACCCTCTTGATCAATAGTAGAAGATGTTCCTTTATTTTGCAACAAAGAAATTGCTTGCTTAGTACAAGGTTTCATACCTGCACAAGACTCTCTAGATTGCGAGATTTTACAAGAGGGTGTAAAATCTATCGAATTTGAATCACTAATGTTTTGCATGATGAAATTGACATTAAGTGAAGATTTCTTTGTTTCTTTCATTTCTTTCAAAGGATACCAATCAAGAGTGCTAGTTTCTATCAATTCAGGATGCACTAATGGTAAAGTTGGCTTAGAGGAATCTTTTGTAATAGTGTTAATATTGAGTGAAGGCTTATTTTTTTCTTTCGAGGGGCAATAACCAAGACCACTAGTCTTTTCTTGCATGTGAGGCTCTATAGGGACACAGATACCTTGTTCTCTAGCACCACATCCTTTTCCACTATATCCAAGTTGTTTCATAAGTGCGTAAACTTCTCCATAGAGTTGTTTCATTTCTTTCGGATTTAGTGGTTGTTCATGATCAATTTTATCAAAGTTTATTGTGTAATTTTTTGTCTTTTTTTCTAAAGTGGTTGAAGTGGATGCTTTCGAAGAGTCTTTTGAATCTTTTGTTGACATTACTACTTTTTCTTTTCCCTTTTTAGAGTCTATGTTTATGATCTTGTATTCTCCCATGAATGTTGGCATGAAATCTAAGGAATCCCAATCATCTTCTAAGAGCTTCATGACTTCCTCAATGTGTTTTTCTTTGTATTTTTGTTGCACTAGTTCTACTTGTGTAGTTGGCGTCAATGTTCAAACAACTATTTGGTTCAGGGTCAACTTTGATTCTATATACTTTGTTGTTGTAGACATACTTCATTACACAATGAAGAGTAGAAGGCACCGCATTCTTTGCATGAATCCATGGTCTACTTAAAAGAATATTATATGAAAGGTCATGAGGCATAACATGGATCGATGTTTCTAATGTGGCATTTCCAACTTTAATAGGTAAAGTGATCACACCCAGTGGTTGTTTTCCTACATTGTCAAATCCATGAATAGATAAAGAATCGGGTTGAATTTGTGATTTATCCGCAACAAGCCTATCCAAAAGGTTTACACTACATGCATTAAGGGAAGAGCCATTGTCGACAAGGGTTCACTTCATGCCTATTCTATTATATTGAGTTATTATTATGAAAGCATCACATTATTTTTGCACTCCCAGAGGAGGGAGCTCACTTTGGTGGAAAACAATGTTAGCTTTTATTCCTTGAATCATGGTTGCTATGTCATTTGGTTGCGCATTAGAAGGGATGGAAATTTGTTGTAGAGTGCTTTGAATCATGTTGTGATAATGAGGGGAGGCTTGAATAAGGTCCCATAAGGATATCTTAGTAGGATTATTATTTGTTTGGTCAACAAGATCATACTCCTTTCCACTTTGTGGAGGCAAACGAGGACCTGGTAAGATAGGATTAGGCAATGGGAGGGATGCTAAAGTTGTTTTTCTTGGTTGTAGATTGTTTCTAGTGTTATATGTATGAGCAATGATATTATGACTTGGCTATTGTGACACATTATTCTTAGGTGGGTAGACGATAAGTTTGGGTTTTTTTTGAGTTTGAGGTTTGTGTGATGATGGGTAAAGGATGAGTTGAGGCTGAATAATGTTAACATCCCTTAGTGAAGGAGAGTCTAATGTTACTTCATCATCTTCATTTAAGGACACTATATCATTATTTTCAATGTTATCCTTTTCTCGCACCATGATATCCTCCCTAAGAGGATAATTTTTAGGAGAACTACGAGCCAGATGTTCATAAAATTCAAAGGTTGGTTATTCTAAAATGACTTCATTGTTGGATCTCAGTTGTGATCATATGGTTTGTCCTTGATGACAAAATCCCTTTCAGTTGATTCTACTTGTTGACAGTTTCAGATTGGTTTCTCATGCTTTATCTTGGTACAGTTTTGTCTATATGGTCTACTTGTCTTGACATTCAATGGACCGTCTACATTTAGAATTTTAATATCTTATGGTACTGATCAGTTTGAGCTTTGTGCAGTCTCTGGTTATCCTTTTTATACATTGTTTCGGTGACAGAAAAAGAACATATCAGCATGAAAATGCTAGGGTCTCCCTGATCCATTTGTTTTGATAAACGTTTGTGTTGCCTATCGGCAAGACATTTCTGATGTCATAACGATTTATTTTTACATACAGGCAACTTTTAGCATGACATTCACGTGGTCTTGGCGACAGTGGAAAGGTCTATCGGCATGATTTGTGTTCACCACTGAGAGGTCTTACCGAATGAGTCGGGTCTCACCAACTAATACATGAGGTGGTTCATCGACGTAAGAAATCCCTATCGGCATGTTGTTTCATTGAGTGCTTTGTGTCTTGGCTACCGGCACAAGAAAGATCATATCAGCATAAGTTATACCATTATGTCTTAGCGAACTCATCATGTCTCCTCGATCGGCAACAAAGTGTGCTCATCAGCAAGAGGTTTTTCTTCATTGTAACGTCTTGGCGAACTTACTTTGTCTCACCGATCGAAGGAAAAGGAACATATCGGCAAGAGTGTTGTATTCGGTATGTGGTCTCACCAAAGACATATTGTCTCACCAACCGTGCACTAAAAGGTCTGATCAGAAAAGGTTGTGGATTCGATGAAATGTCTTAGCAACTCCATAGTGTCTCACTGACTTTATGCAAAGGATTATTTCGCCGAGACTCTTGTAGCATTAGAGTAATGTCATAGCGAACCCGTCAAGTCTTGGCGACTAAATCTTGATGGGCTTTCAACGAGAGGTTGGTATTGTCTCAGCAACTCTCAGTGAATGAAGTTTTTCGGTATGACTCATGTGCTCGAAGAAAGGTCTTGGCAAGTTTGAATTCTTATACCAACTGACAACATAAAGGTAAACATCTCTGTAAGAGTTAGGGTTTTCGACGTGAGGTCTTGGCGAGTGACCTCCGGTCTCGCCAATGGAACACAAAAGGTTTTTGTCAGCATAAGTTCTTACTTGTCTCAACGACACATAAGATGATAAGTGACTTTCGATATAACAAAGTATTATCTATATGAGGTCTCCCTGAAAGTGATATGTCATGGCGACAAGTTTGACCACATGGGCTTTCGATAAGACATAGGATGCTCTATGAGAAGTCACCCTGACTGTGCATTGTCTTGGCGAAGGTGGATGAAGGATACATCTTGGCAAGAGTGTGTTTTTTTCATAGTGACTCAGAATGGTTAAGGTTTAAGTCTTTCGGTAAAACAAAGACTTGTCTACAAGATGTCTCTCTGATATCAAAAGGCTATAGCAATAGCGAATGAAACAAAAGGGCACCTCGGTGAGAAACTTGCTTATGTCTCAGTGATTGGAAAGAACATAACACATGGCTCTCGGCGTAACATAATGTATTTGTTATGTCTTCTCCCTGACTCTAATGGGTCATGGCGAAAGCGATAACTAAGGGGAATGTCTCGCGATTTAATTGCCTTCGGTAGGACTATCTAGATGTCTTGACGAACATTTAACAAACTCTGTCTATGTGGCCGACATATGATTTTCTAAGTATAGTTTCATGCTAACATCTTTGTTCGGCATCAAATCTCTGGAAAAATATTCTCTGAGGATTTAGAGGTTATGATTTTTTGTTAGTGGGCAGTCATGGCTTTGATGAAAATCTTTCAGTTACAATTTGAAATCTCTTGATTTAGTGCAGAATTTAAAACTCTATGGATAAGCATTACTCTAATTTTTACCATCATCTACAGTCCATCTTTATCCAGCTTCAAATTCTAAAAATAGCAAGTGAGTTTAAATTTTTTTTGTGAAAAACGCATTCTCTGATGTTTTTTTCTAAATGACAGACATACTTGAAATGTATATAAAAACCAGTGTTGTGCATACTGGAGTAGCTATTGGCCAGTAATTCTGAGAGATAGTTATTTTGGCCGTATCAAGAGATGTATTGGAAAACTCTGTAATACAAGAGTTGGATTCTTAGGGTATTAGGTAGATAAGAGTGTTGAGTTTCTTGAGATTACTAGAAAACAAAGAGATCCTCTAATATTATTATTGTTCTGAAAATATTTTGAGGGTTGGTGCTCCTTGAAATTGGTGTTCCAAAATGAGGGGTTGGTGCTCAGAAATTAGCCTATAAGGCATTGTGAATAGTTGATTAAAAATATTAAGCCAGTATGGCAGTTTAGGAGTGGTTTTTCTACCCCAAGAGGGTTTTCCACTCGGTAAATCCTTTGTCTTTTGGTCTCTTTGTTTTGATGTCATATTGTTTCTTGATTGTGATAATTTTTATCAATCTGAACATTGTTGAATGATAGTTCCTTCATATCTGCAAATATTTAGTTCAAATATCTTGCACAAGTCATTGTTGAAGAGTCTATTTCAAAAGGAAGCTTAAAAGTTCTCATTTGTTTCATTGCTCAAGAATAGTTATAATGTGCTAAAGGTGTTTTTGTCTCAATACCTTTCTTGTTTTTAAAGTTGCATTCAAATCAATTGTTTAAGAAGTGAGTCAATAATGTTGATCATCATTTGCACAGTCTCATGAGTTGCACCTGCACTATCATCATGCCTTGATTGTTAATCAATGTCATCCATAACTGTTTTGGAAAATGCAAGATATCTCCCTCAAATTATATTTTCATAAGTTGTCTAATAGACTGAGTTAATGTTGTCACATCTTTGTGCTTTCAAAAGTGATTACTCTACTCTATTGTTGAAAGCAAACGAAATAAGAATTAAAATCTTGATCGAAGTTGAAAAAGTTTAGACACTGATTCACTCCCCCTCTCAGTGTTTGTCCATAACTCCAACATTCATCGCATGTAAGGGAGGTCAAAAAAAATTCTTTATCAATAATGGGGGTATTAAGAGAAGGCTTAATTTGATTGTCCTTTCTCTAAAGTCTCATTCTCTTGTGCCATACTATCTACCCTAGTAGGAGAGCTTGTAATATGTTCATCAAATTCCATGGTTAGATTTTGTAAAGTAGCTTTGTCACAAGAAGGGGAGGCATCAAGAGAAGGACAGCTATGATTTTCATGCTTACCAAATAGATCTTTCCAAATGGTAGGAGCATTAGGGAAGGGAGGAACAAGATTCTCATGACTCTCCATAGGTGCATCTTCTAACACCAACCTATACTCTTCGCATCAAGGAGAGATATTAGGAGGACAAATTTGATTGTCATGGCTCTCTATGATATTATCCTCTTTGACTAAAATACTCTCACAAGAAAGGGATGAGTGTAGAGTAGGTAAGGTGATTTTTAGAAATGTGTCTATGATCTCATCTTGTGTCATAATATCTTCCCAAGAGGGAGAAGGAGAAAGAAACTCAAGACTCTCATGATTCTCATTGATTGTATCTTCTTTCACCAAGATACCTTCGTCACTAGTAGGAGACGTATTAGAAGAAGAACAATTATGGATTTCATGATTGTCTATGCTTGTATCTTCTTGTATCATATCATCCTCACCAATAGGCAATGTAATATTAACAATTTTGTTAATGGTTTGATCCGCTTTCTCTAAGATGTTCTGATAACTATGAAAGATAGTAGAAGGATGACTAACATGTTTCTTCATGACCTCATTGTTGTACTCTAAATTGAATTCATAAGAGGGGATGTTGTACTTATGCAATCCATTCTTAATCATATCAAAACCACATCTCTTAAAAGGAAACATGCTAATATGCAAAAGTAAACTTTCTAATTTATGCAATTCTTCAAAAATGTAAACAAATGTCCCACATATCTGAAGATTTTTATGACTGAAATGAATTTTTGAAATGCTTTTTAAAAAATGACTACATTACATGGATTATTTAACCTAGATACATAAAATAGAAGTTACTAAAACTTTCCAGGTTGATACTATATGTTAGCAGCAAGCTTAGGAAGCACAAAAATGAGGTTTTTAATGCTATAAAAGTAGTTTAAAATCTGGACTGGGACTAAATTGCCCAAAGGAGCATATGAGTCCCAGTTAGGGTTTTTTTCACAATTTTCAGGAAATTTTAAGTGTTTTTTATGCCTTCTAGTTTGGATGTCTGAACTAAATGCAAATGTAAATTTCAAATGATTTTCAATGATGCAAGATGCAAAATTGCAACCTATATGCACTTTCACTAATGCAAGATTTTGAATCCCTCGATGCAAATTAACTAGTGCAAAACCTAATGCAAAGTTAATCCAAGCTAGATCTAGGATGATAATACACTCCAAATTAGAAATGATGTGTTCCAAATGCAAGTTCACCAAAATGTAAGGAAATTATCGTCACCATGGCTTAGGACATAGGACAACAATCTTCTATACTCCACATTCAATGAAACCCTAGAGATCTTAATGTAAAGGAGAAAAATATCTTGCAATAGGGATGTCCTAGGGTCTAATTATAAACTAAAGAGGGGTTCACCACCAAGCTGGGGCTTGGAAAGACTAATGAAATGCAAGACCTAATTATGAAAATTAATGATATGTAAGACCTAGTTAAATGACCTAGAAATGCAAGTAAATTGAAACAAAAAATTGCAAAACCAGAAGTGTGAAATTGGAAACCTGTAGAGGCTTAAATGAAGACCTAAAATGCTAAAAACATTGATTTTAATATTGAGTGGGACTCATACGCTAGTATGGGCGATTTAGTCCTAGACTGGGTTTTCTACACCAAAACTGGAATCTGATAGTATTGATTCTGAATCTCTTGAAACCTTAAAAAGTGGTTGTACTAGGACTTATATTCCCAAGGTGACATATCAATCCTAGTGTGCTTTTTTGAAAGGTTAATGTCTGATTCCACTCTCTAATCTCTTCTCTCTCTATCACACTTTGTTTCCAGATCTAAAACCTTGATTTTGGACCTATAAAAGTCTTTTTGTGACCTTGCACGTGAGGAGACAACTCCAACAACTTCTTTCAACATTGTAACCTAATATTCAAAGATCCTTCAAGCTCCAAGACACCTAGATCTACAATTACACATGTAGAGAGAGAAAAACTTGTTGATTGTTATGGAATAGGGGTTTGTCTTGGTCAAACCCCTTTGAGGTAATTAAACCAAATGATGAGATAATGAAATAAGGACATGAAACATGAAACATGAAAAATGATACCTTGAATGATATTGTAGACATCCAAATTTGGACACTTAATTTATCCAAATTTATCACTTTTCGTCTAAACATCCTCTTATCCAAGTTAATTAAGTAATATTACTATTATTTAATTAATACCCTTAATTATGCCAAATCCCTAAGGTATTTAATTAATAATTAAATATTTTATTCTCTTTAATCCTCCTTTCATCAAATAAATTAAATAAATAATACATTTATTTAATTCCTCACATGTCATTTTCATCTAATCCTAATCCATCTCCTAATATCTTCATTAGGGATGTGCACATGCTAATCCTTGATTAGGATGTGTCACATCCTCCAACTTTTGCAAGTTGGCTTTTAATCCTCATTTGTCTTCTAATTACTAATTAATTAAGCCTAATAAGTACCTTGGTCAACTCTCCCCATCCCCCAAGGAATTTTTAATTCCTTTTTATTCCTCCTAGAATCCCCTTTTCCCATGCATCTTCTAGAACCTTTGACTTGTCACATCAAGTCACATGTGACAAACTCCCACCTTTTGGGAACAATGTCTTATCCACTAGATTCTTCCAATCATTGTGAATTTAAAATTCACTTTTATTCACCCAAGATTCTTCCCATCTCCCAATGTACTTGCAAGGTATTTGTACTTCCTCCACATCATCTACTTCTCTTCCACCTCACTTACACCTCATCTCCCCTTAGCCACTTCACCATCCACATGTCAAGATGTGAGGGCTTGTGAGTTCTCAACTCACCATAGCCCTTCATCTTGACCTTGTTGGATGAATCTCAATCGTTGAACTCTCTAGAGAATTCAAATTCTTCTATAAATCTGCCCTCCTCAAGGGCATTTTGAACACTTTTTTATTTGAGCAACCTTATGCTGCCAATTTGCATTCTCAAGCACTTGCTATCATTTAGCCATCCTCTTTGTTCATTTTGCACATTCAATCTTGTATCTAGCTACATCAAAAGCCATCCAAGGAGCACACAAATTGATCTAAATCAAGGGCCAACCAAGGAGTCTTCAACAGCAAGGAAGGTATAATCAATTTGCATCTTATTTCATCTATTTTCCTTATTTATCACTCTTTAGGCTAATCATTGAAGTGTTCTTAGTATTTTTCCACTTGCATTTTTAGTTATTTTTCACATTATAGTAGGGTAAAATTCCAAGGTACACAAATATCTTGTAAATTTGCAATCTAACATGAAGTGGCCATGAAGAATATAGATCTAGATCTTGAATATGGATATGAAACAATGTTTGTAAATGGATCTTCAATGCTACATCGCAACACTAGCTCAAAAACATGCTTTACACTTGACAATCTTGACATGATGATGGATCTTGAATTGTTGCACTAATCAATGAAGAATTTTTCCCTTGAATGTCTTAGAAGTGATCTTGAATGCTCTCTTGATGTTCTTGTGAAGTCTTGGAATGCTTAACTCTTGAGTTCTTGAATTGACATCATGAAGGCTTAATGAAAAAATGATTTAAGACCTTGTTTATATATTCAATCCATCTAATCTCCCATTTATTAGATATCAAAGGCCAACATTCATGAAATTTGAATTAAAAACCTTAATCTCTTGCTCAAAACCCTAAAAAGGGGACAAATGGGACTCATACACCATCTGTGGCATATGGATCCCACCTAGGTGGGACTCATATGCCCAAGGTGGTGTATGGGTCCCACAAGGCCTTTTTAGAGAGAGAAAGTGTCTAGGAGATGATAAATTAAGTTTATTTGTTGATCTTGTTGGGATTTCGGTTGAAATATGCCTCAGGATGTATAATATAGGGTTTTAGGGGCCTATTAATGATGATATAAAGGTCATAAAATCAAGGAGGCCCAAAGCTCAATGGGAAAGTGTAAATAAATATACTTGACAACATCAAATTGAGGCAAAATTAGGTCTATTTAGCTTAAAAGGGTCATAAATCCAATGTGAATGTGTACAACACATTACAACACTAGATTAAGGAAACATTAGGTGCCCTAAATTTAATGTGAAGGTGTAAATGAATACACTTTACAACATTAAATGAAGGAAAACTTAGGTTTATTTAGCTTAAACGAGCCAAAAATCCAATGTGAAAATGGAAAACACATTACAACACTAGATCAAGGAAACATTAGGTTCATTTTAACATTAATTATTCCCAAATTAGTCAAGGAATTGTACAATTTCCAAGAGCGTACAATTTTCGTCATCACAGTAACAAAGGTTCTATTTTTTCTTTTAACTGCTTGAATTTTAAGCACAAAAAGGAGTATATTGGATCAATTCAAGATGAAAATGGAAGGATCTATACAAACCCCCAAGAAATTAAATTCATTTTCCAAGACTTTTATGAGAAACTTTTCAGAGAGGAATCTCATTGGAGTGATGTTCAATTAATATTAGAAGATATATTTAAAGGAATCATTCCTAGAAAGGTGAACCAAGAGTACACCAATTTTCTTGATCATGACCTCTCTATCGAAGAGCTGGAACATGTAGCTTTTTCAATGGCTGCTAACAAAATCCCAAGGATTGATGGGCTATCAATTCAGTTTTACCAAACCTTATGGCAACATATTAAGGATGATTTTTACCTTGTTTATTTGGAAGTAGTGAATCACAGGTTGTGAGGCCCAAATATTGACAAAGGCCTGATCAAATTTTTACCAAAAGGGAAAAATTTAGATATGATTTCTAGATGGAGGCCCATTACATTGCTTAATACCTCTTATAAGATTATTGATAAAGCCTTATCCACTAGGATTAAACTAGTGTCCAAAAGGATTGTTGGATCAAAACAAACAAGGTTTCTTAGTGGCGGATTTATCCTTGATAATTTAATTTTGGTGTGGGAAACTAGTGAGTGGGTTCAACAAATAGGACAAAATGCTTTGTTGGTAAAGCTTGATTTTGATAAAGCCTATGATAGAATGAGGTGGAGATTTATTCTTAAGATGTTGCATTGGTTGGGGTTTGGTCCCAAATTGTGTAAGCATGTTCAAATGTTGTTTAATGATGTGAATGCTCAATTGGTGATCAATAATTCCTTGTCTAATACTTTTCCTTTACAACGGTCAATTAGATAGGGTTGCCCTTTGTCTCCATTCCTTTATGTCTTGGCTACTAATGCTCTTAGTTATTTGCTGAAAAAATTCAATCACATGAATCTGATTAAGGGCATTTCAATTCCTCACAATGTGCTTGTGTTAAATTCACACTTTGTTGATGACAATTTGCTCTTTATTCAAAATTCTAAATCTAAAATTAGGAATGTTCAACATGCTTTAAATGTTTATTGTGAGGTCTCAAGCTCAAAGTTGGCTCATCATAAAACTGAATTCATAATGATCAAGCTTGATTCAGTCCCAGATTGGATTCCTAAGGAATGGAGACAAGTAAAACATGGACAAATTACAAGGTATCTTGGTATACCTTTTGGTTTATGGGTCACACTTCATGACATGTGGAATTGGTTTCTCAGCAAGCTAAAAAATAAAATATTTAATTGGGGGACTAAATTTCTTTCCTTAGCTGGAAAAATACAAGTTATAAATCAGATTTTTTTGGCTTCTCATGTTTATTACTCTTCTTGTTGGATGCCCTACAAAAGAGGCTATGAAGACTTAAATAAATGAATTTGCCAAATTTTATGGTCAAGTTGGGATGGTAAAATGGATTTTAGGACCTCTTCTTAGTTACAATGCATCCAACCTAAATGTAAAGGGGGGCTGGGAATTTTGGATCCCAAGAATCAAGGGACTTGCTTAAGTGTTAAGTAGGTAATAAGAGTCATGTCCAGAGAAGAGCAATAGAAGATTTTGGTTCAACATCATATATATCAGGTTACTATGAATAACAAGTGGTAGAATGTGGGATGGCAGGATAAAACCCAAGTCTTGCACAATTTTTTCGTGTTAAAGCTTCATTTTCGCTACAATCTATTTGGAAGGCTTGGCAACATGTCTACAAGTTTCTAAGTTGGAGGAGTAACTCTTTATGGCATGGTTTCAGCTTTGCTACTTCTTCAATTTGGTGGAATAAGCTTGTTCAATATCATGGATAACCTCTTGCTATCAACTTTCCTAAACAATCTCTCTACTTTTTCAAAAAAGGCGTGAATCAGTTTAATAATATTTGGAACTTTGAGTCATTGGATTGGGCCAACTGGCAATATTCCAATGATGTCTTTAATCTAAATAACATGTTTAAAGATTCATGGTTTTTGTGAAGTCATTGGTTCCCATAAAGCTCCATATGAAAATTTGCACATCCTTACAATGCAACTTCTTCAAGGATTGGTTGTGGATTGGAAAATTTCCTTTTTGTATGTTTCCCCCTGATGAAGATCTACTTTAAACTTCTTCCAAGCTTGAAATTGAACCCAAGACTTAATAGCAAATGGAATTGCAGATTTCCAAAGAAGAAATGGATAGGTCTTATTGCTCAAATTTGGAGATCCAAGGTTGAAGTGAATGCTCAAATTTTGGCTTGGAAAGTCTTACATCATAAGTTGCCTATAGGGCATAGATTAAAGCATTTGAAGCTCCAAATAACTAAATGCCCTTTTTGTCAGTGGAGTGAAAGCATTAAACATATTTTTTGGGACTATGTTAAAGTGAAAAGAAAGTGGAACATAATTTTTGGTCATTCATATAGTTTTTGGTCATGCCTTGCGATGGAAAGAAGCACTATTTGATTTCAAACTTCATAATAATTTAACTATAGATACTATAGACAATGTAATTTATTGCACCTTTGGAAATGGAGATGTTTAGCAGTGTTTTCAAACCACATTTTGCATCAAGAAATAAATATTCTAATGTTTTACTCTGACATCTTGTTTCAATTCATTGTTTTATGTTCGCAGCAAGAGAAGGGACTCAAAGATGGTGATTTCAACAAGAGGTTTGACGAGATTTAGCATCAATTTTTATAGCTACATGGGGGGAAGTTTTATGGTGCTAGATAGCTTCAAAACTTCTTTAAATTTAAAGCCTAATTGGGTTGGTTCTCACTATTTTACTTTTGGCCTTTCACCTGGGTTTTTGTGTTCTCTGGACCTATATGCTCTATTATGTGATGTGTTATAAGCTATTGTGTTGGCTATTTACTAACAGTTATGTTATTGTATTAGTTTACTTGAGTTGTTGTTTGAACTACTACTGGTAGTTGGTACTACTTTCTCAATCTCTTTGTTGGGCTAAATTTTTTTATTTGTTTTTTTGTATCATTTTAGCTTCTTTCAATTAAAAAAATAAAAAATAAAATTGAAAAAAGAAAAGAAAAATATGAGAAGATGCTAATATATACACCTAAAAATCTTACATAAAACTCCAAGAAAAATTCTATTAATTATTTGATGTCCATAATATATAATTGTTAGATGAGCTCTTCTTCTCATAAGGACTAATGAATTTCTCATAAATAAATAAATAAAATCCCTTTTTACAAACATTCTACCATTTCTAACAGTTGACAAAGCTAGAGTTAAAGTTGTGTAAAAGAGAAAGCATTTGAATAAGAAAAATAGAATTTGAATTTTGAAGGACACCATCACATGCAAACTTATCCAAAATAAACAAATATCAAAGTCAAAAGATATGGGGATAGGAAGTGCATGAAACTGAAACTACAGTCACCAGTCATTTTCATAATACAAAATGAGACAGAAGTATGTGTTTTCACTGGGAAAACTTCCAAACTTCTGTCTACTACCAGAATTCCAACAGTAACAGGCACTACTGTTGCCAATCTTGGAAACCACGCGGAAATCTCTTGACGGCCATATCTGAACTCAGAGAACAGATAATCCTACCCAGGGAGCAAACAATTCTGCGTGAATTGCGGGCAATCGCACGCGTTAAAATTGAAAAAACAATGAGAGACTAAAAGACGCCACTTGACCTGTAAGCAAGTTGAATGATGGGCGACTCTCCAAACCCTAGTAATGGGCCCTGCAAAATCTAATAGCCGTTCCTTCCACACCAATACAAGTCCATCCACGTGGATGTTCACCCTGACTTGCGGAAAATTTGGCCAAACCCTTGCGGATTATTAAATGCCGCCGCTGGCCTTTTACCAGAAAAAGGGCTAAGTAAACAGACAAATTTTGATCATTCTTCTTTCGCTTTGACGTTACTCCTACAGTAATGGAGAAGGAACCTATGCTCTTCTTCCTTTTCTTTTAGGCATGAATTCTTCGTCTTATTCGGCCATTGTCTTTTTCGTGTGTTGTAATCCACAACAAACAAACAGTCGATTCTCTGGCTATTAATATGCCGTCTCAGGAAACCCTAGTTCCGCAAAGAGTCCTTTACTTTCATGTTTTCTTTGGCTCTTTCTCTTACTTCTATTGTTAGGGAGTTCTTTCTTTGAGGATTTGCTGGTTATATATAATTTCCAACTGGATTAGGAGTATGTGTGGATTAATGGTGGCGGAATCTGCAAGCCCTCAGGCGAGACAAAGCGCCGTTCTGCACATCCAGGTGATGAAGATCAGAGAAGAGGAAGAGAATATCGATAACAACATAGCAGAGAGTATTATTTCTCTTAAAGACCGTGCGGCTATGCTGCATCTCACGGCTCAGATGAAGGATGATTTTATTTATAATTCTAAGCCTGCTCTCCCCTCGCCCCTCGGTTTAAAAGAGAGGGCAAGGAAAGGAATTTATCTGTGAATAGATAGATTGCTGTGTGTGTATATTTATTTAACAGGATTTCAGGCCACAACAATTTTCTGTAGGTGTGTTAACATGTTGGCTTCCTTGCTCCCTATTAAGTTTTGGGAGTCTTGTATGTTTTGTAGCCAACCAAGGTTCAAATCTTTGGGGGTTTATGGTTTTGTTGACATGGTAGGTCTGGTTTGGTCATCATGTTTACATCCTTTAGTCTAACCAAGGTTCAAATCTTTGGGGGTTTATGGGTTTGTTGATATGGTAGGTCTGGTTTGGTCCTCATATTTGCTTCCTTGTTCCTGATTATGTTTTGGGATTCTTAAATGTTTTGTATAGCCTAACCAAAGTTTAAATCTTTGGAGGTTTATGGTTCTATTGACATGGTAGGTAGAGTTAGACCATAGACAGAAAATTTTCATCTTAATCCCCATATACAATTGTAATCGCTAATTTTTGTAGAGAAATGTTTTGTGGCTTCACACTTAATTTCCAATCATATAAATATAATAATTACTATCATGTAATGGTTTATTGGAATACAACTATATAATTTTGTGCACATGTTCAAGTTTTGTTCAAATATGTCAATACTCACTTTGTTATTTATAATTCTATGTCAGATTCATCTTCTTTACAATGTTCCATCGAACATGGATGTCCTTTATATCCTTTTTTTCTTGTGCTTAAAATAGATGTTTTGGGTTATCTTCTATAAAAAGTTAATTAGATGAAGTTCATTTAAGGCTTATCAATCCCTCAAAATGTGATTGTAATTGGCTCACACTTGATTGATGATATCATGCTATTTCTATTATATTCAAAAAAAGAGTCAAAAATATATACAAGGTAGAAGGGGACTGAGATAAATGCACTTTATGATGACCAACATGGGTCAAGACTACACAAGGACAAAACACAATATATACAAGGTAGGACTATTACTTGCAAGAAGTATTGCTAAATCATAGTGTCATGAGCCAATAGCTTCACAAGATCCTTGGCCAAACTCTTGAGGTAGTATGCACTATCACCATGCCCCTCAAAAAACTTATATGGCCATGCCACAATCCATATTCTTCTCTCTTTGAAACATCTAAGTAGCAACCCACTTTGATCTCTCCATATTGGCACATAACTCAAGAACTATAACTTAGATGTTACCTTCTAATTGCCATTCTCTCTAGGGAGACAACTCATGTTCTCCAAGTAAAATATACCATCCCTATACCTTGAAAAAATCTTGAGGTGATAAAAAGTGGATGCATAATTGAACTTTGCCTCATTGACCTCTACTACATCCAGACTTGAACCAACATCTTTCGTGGATGTCATCTTGTTGTTTCATGGTTCACACGTCCATTTGTCAACATGTGAAGACCTAGTGATTAATACAATAGGTTGTTCCTTCCCATGTTTATTCTTTTGAAGCATAAAAATATTAGTATAGGATGTGGCAAAGGGAAAGAGATGGAAGGATTCAAAATATTCTAAAATCACCAAACTTGGTGCATCCTAAAGAGATTCGATGACTTGAAGAAATGCATCACCTAATTCATTGCTCCAAATGATTGATTCTTCATTCATATTCTCAATAGGAGCAAGGAAAAGGAGGAAATCAGTAATATTTGGATTTATTGCTAAAACAATTTTGGAATCAATTGTGTACATAAGATATTTTTGCATCAACGTTTCATATCACACTCATGATTCGTCATTAGGATGATAAAAGAGAGCTCAAGGAGAAAAAATGATGGATCACAGAGTGTAATCCGAAATGTTGATGGAAAAACATCTTACACAATTGATTCTAGAAATCATTTCAACAATAAACAATATGGATTGTGGAAACTTGATATCATTAATATCTTGATTTTCTTCACTATGATATCTAAAGAGAGAATATGTAATGTCCATCAACATATGGTATTTCATTTGTGGTGTTATATTTTTCCTCTTCAATGTGTAATCATCTCTCTTCCCTTTGTAAGTTGACATGTTCACATCATAGGTACATTTGATCATATGAGAAGTTCAAGTCATTTACATCAGAAATGCAAGGCATGATTTGACTACAAGAATGAACACTTGATTCTTCCTTCATCTCATTATCCATACATTATCCTTTCAATGGTTGGGACTGAATTGTTTGTGCCTCGTCATGATATTTTGACACATCTTTCTTTCTTCTTCAATGTCTACTATTGTATTGGATTTTTCTCTCTCTACCTTCTTTTTAGCATTGTTGTTCCTCATCTCATTCTCTACCCTTTTGTTTCTCATTACTATTGTTCATGTTATTTTCATTTGATCTAGTAGTAGTAGTAGTAGGATTACATCATGTAGGCATGTCATGCTCATCTCTTGGTTGATATTCATTTATAACCTACACTATTACTATACCTGCATGGGTTATTCTATCTTCACATGGTGGCTTGGAATTATGGGTTTCCTATTAGATGAATTCCTTGGATGCTAAATGTTGTGAGTGGGAAACTCATACTGACATGGATCAACACTATATTCACATTGAAAACTTGGAGAAGTTGCAACATAATCACTATATTCATTTTCTCCTTCCATGAAGTCATATCTAGTTGCATCATACTAATCATCCCCATCTTCATAATTCCCATTATAACCTTCCTCATAAGGAATTTATTCATCTTTGCTCGATGAGAGGGAATTTGTACTTTTCACTATGACAAGTTGAATCTCCTAGTGTTTAATATCTACAAAACATTGTCATTATTTTAATTTTCTAAGGTGATACATGTTTTTATGTTCAAATTCTTCTTTATATGATTTATTGGGAGGAGGAGGATACATTTTAGCAACATGTGTTCCCACATCCTAATACCTCATGCCAAAATTGTATACATTATATGATATATCCTCATTCATCCTACCAATAAGAATATTATTTCTTTTAAGTTGAGTAGATCTTGTAGTTCAACTATTAACATTATTTTTTCTCTCCTTTCTAAGGTGATGTAGTTTTTCTTCTAGTTCATTTACATGCCTATATGGCATGTTAGAAGAAGTCAGATATTGGCAAGGAATATGTGCATAATAGGAACTATCCCTATCTCTTCTACCAACAATCATATCATTTATTTCTATCTCATAATATGAATTCTTCTATGATTTTTTACTATGCAATCATCTTAATCTTAAAAAGTATATAGGTATTGACCTCCTACATCTATGAATGAACTCTTTCTACTTAATCTGGTTACTTCTAAATTTGGATAAGTAGGTCTAAATGACTTGCCATTATTTTAAGCTTTCATTATTGTTTGATATCTCTATGCATGAGATGAAGCTTCTTCTTACTCTTCTTGGTACCCAAATTTCCTTCTCTCCATGTTCAATCCTTTTGATTTATAAACTGAATTCTAGGTTGCACTAAGATAGAGTCACCACTCTTCATTTGGAAGATATATTTTTTTTCTAGTAGCTAAAACTTGAAGTACCAAATAACAACCTATATCCCTCTCATTATTCTTTTGGTGCAAGTTAGCAACACATCAACTTACACTTGGAAATCTCTTTAATGCCCATATTATGAGATTTTTTAAAATATGAACCAAGATATTACATCCTCAATAATAGTGTCATTATGTTAGTGCATAAAGTTGTTGGTTCCTAAATCCCTAAATTTAGGCAATTCTATGAGCACCAGGGGTGTCAAACCCAAATACCTCTAACTTATGATTAGGTAAGGCAACAATAGACCAATTTGTTAGAGTGTGTAATCTATCCTTCACTTTGGTCTCAAATAGACCTAAGGGGGGGTTCCCTAGAGGTATTTGTATCTTCAAGATTAATAACAACTCAAGATGAATAAACTAAAAGTGGCGTGGTAGTACCTAGTGTATTCTTGGCCCCAAATATTGTCACTGGCCCAAACACTAACCTATTGAATATAAGACCTCTTATTCAATTGATAAATTGATCATTACACAACTCCAAGATGTGGCTATGCTAAATGACTCCCTAAGATAATAACACGTAGGATCACTACAAATATTTTCCCTAGTTGAAATATTGAATCAGAGGTGCATCAAACTAATTTCCTACTCCTAATCTACATGTGTAAGATGATTTCATTTAGAGTGCATGGTAAATAATTACGTCCATGATCAGTTCCTATCAAGTGGCTTATAAATTCACAACATACCATGAGAGAACATATTGAAATCACAAAAGAATATGAGTTGTGCATAAACATACACCATAAATAATGATATTAAATAATTAAAAATTCTTCATTATCTATAATAGACAACAAAAATCCACATGCAATGAAGAAGAAATCATTGTATAGTTTATAATAAATTAAAAACTCACATTTATCAAAACTCCAATACATTCATACTTGCATGTGTGGCAAGAGGAAAACCTAAGCTAGAATTCCCTTAAAGATATACGAATGGAACCATAGAGACATTTAGCTAGATGAATAATTTATATACTAATCTCCTAGTAATTTATAAAAAGGTGTTTCTCTAATGGTGACTAGATTTGTACAAGTTAAAACCCTAGAAGCTCCTTAACACTTGTAATCACATGGAGAGAAGAAATGACTTACTCTTGTGGAAGAGAAAATTGATCCCCCATTGTTATATGTGTGTGCTATACTTGGTCATTCAGTTGCTTGCAATAATTTGATTGAGAATTAAATTTCATTAATTTGGTGTACAAGGAAAATTAAGATCTGATGAAATGTAGAAGATGAAAGGTATAGATTTGACATGAGAACCATCAACATCTAGAGCTCCAAAAATTATATTAATGGAAACATGGATACCCTCATCCTCCCCAATGAAAAGTTTATTTAAATCAATTCTCTTGAGATAAATAATGGTTTATATGTGGGAAAATATAATTGGGTAGTTGCAAGGGTCAAATTTGGCATTAATAGAAGGATTTGACGAGTGTAGGAAATAATTCTAGAATAAATGCAAATATTAGAAGCAAGAAAAGATGTGAGAAATAGATATGCAAGGTTTTGAATCAGAATCAAAGCTTTAAACTAGATGGGGGGTGGAAGTATTGAATTCCAAAGAATCTTCACAAAAGGGATAAAAATAGAATAGGAGACATCATGGAGAAGTTGTAGGAAAAGGGTGTGAGACTTGACAAATGTACGATGGGATGGCTAGGTGGAAAGGTGGATGTTCAATGACTTGAAATTTTTGTATGAGGAAGTGAATAGAAAAAGGCCTTGATAACCCTTATAAAATTTCCATACATTAGTGGAAATGGGAGCTAAATATTTGAAATGATGTCTAGAAGTCCACTCATAATTCACATGAAACGGATAGGAGGGGAAGAAATAAAAACATGTAGGACCAAATCGAGGAAGTGGAGGTAGGATTGAAACAATTTTAGAGGTGGAGGTAGGGGCCTAGGGGGGGCATGCCCCCGGTGAGGTGTCTAGGGGCCACACACCTCAGTGAGGGTTTGAGGGAAGGACCCTCAAAAGCCACATTTTATATATAATTATTCATTGTAAATCTAGACAATTTATCATTAGGTCACATATCTAATGATAGAGATTGTGTTGGTCTTTCTTGCCCTAGAAGGAAACCCCCTTTTATGAGGGTGTTGTATTACAATTGAGTATTGCATTGTATTCTATTGTGAGGAGACTGTGTTAGAGAGAAGAGAAAGTTATAGTGGATGTGTTGTAGGTTGTATCCCTTCATATTACTAAATAAAATAAAGGAAGGACTAGCTACTCTACGAACGTAGCCCATATTGGGTGAACCACATATATTTGTGTGTTGTGTTTTGTGTTATATTATACTTTATTTCTACTTTAATTTTATTATATATTTTGTAGTGTCATAAATTGTTGACCTTGACAATCTCACACTATGTTTGGCTCCCCCTAATGTGCCTAGACCTAATTATGCTCATAATTTTCCCATTTTATTATCATTTTTGGAAAATAATAATATATTTTGGAATTAATATTAATTATTATTTAACAATAGAAAAATCCGCAAAATAGGTTTGGTCTAGGGCGCCACCACCCTTGACTAGCCTATTTTGGCCTAAATTTGATTATATTTTTGTCAACATTTTTATGTTTGTAAATTCAAATTCATTTGTTGACTTTTCACAATTAATTTTGTGAGAAATGAAGAAATGCATATAAATACAAGTCTTTTTTACCATTTAAACACCTAGGCAATTTTGGATTGAGCATCCCAAAAAAGCGGTCAAGAGTAGAATAAGTAGAATTAGCAAAATTTTCCATCAATCAAGATTCATAATTAGCAATTCATCAAGTTTATGAGTAAGATTTTTCATGTTTTGTGAGTGCTAACACTTGGAAGACCTTCAATCAAGCATCCAATTCTCCTTCCATGAGATGAGTACCATGACTTCAGTTCATCAAGGAGATTGTATATGATTGGTAAATTGCAACACTTTTCATTTATCACTTTGTTTTTATCCATTTACCTCTACTTAACTGAGGGTAAGCACTCTTTACATCATTGTATCCATTGTAGAGGTGGAAACACCAAAATGGAGTTTGACTTAGGAAAGACATTATATGACACAACCGTTTCTCTCCTTTCTTGTTTGTAGGTGGAAAATCTGAAGCATATTTGGGAGAGAATTGAAGACCTAATTACAAGATCAAGCATTCAAGCCTTCTACTTCAACAAATTAGGGAAAGAGGAATTATTCATCATCAAATGAAGTTTTGAGGTTGAGTCCAAGAATGACGAACCTACAAACTATAACCTACTGAGACCTATTCACAAATTCCAGAAAGTAGTATTTTCTAGTTTAGGGAACCACCGCCCTAGACCAAACAATTTCAGTCCCAATTTGAATGTCAAGTTCCTCTGTCTCTATACTTTGCTTCTCCATCTTCAATTTTTATATTACAGTTCTGTAATTTTCTAAAATCACATCAATTTTCTTTAATTGCATAGTTGAGCTAGTTTACATTTACATAATAAAATTAATTCAATCCCTAGTCAATCCAATCAACCACAAAAACACAAAAGAGGACCAAAATCTCAATCTACCATTATGGCTCTTCCATTGAGGATAGTAGCCAAGTGGTCTTGTGTGATCAATTTTGGTTCCTCTCTAATATAATGTTGGGAAAGGTATGATTTAGACACTAGATCCCCTTTTACCACATCATATTTTCTTTGTGATCCTATTCCTAATATGTTGTAGGATCTCTCCAATGGTTACACATGAATCTTAGATCCTAAGACATGAGTTTTAGAAAATCTTGTCTTGGCCATAGGTGAAGATGTCATTTTGTCTCAAATTCTATTCCTTGGATATAAAAGAACCCATAGGCATCTTTAAAATATTTGTAAGGTATCAAAAAGATAAAAATTAGGAATGAGACTCAAAGAGAGGTGCACACATCTTTGTAAAAAACATACAATAATTATTGATAATTTTAGATTTTATATTTTCCCAATGTATGAACACCCAACACTTGTAAATATGAAAGTATCTAAATACCAAAATATGAAAAATAAACCCAAAATAAGTCTACACCTATAAGTAATGTGATAGTCATAGTCAAAATATATATTGGAATATATGACAAAAAAATGAATAACTTGAAAATTGGCAGTTGGAAAATATCATTCTAGGATAGTTAAAGATTGTATGGAGTAGAGCCTTAACTCAATTGAGTTGCAATAGAGGGAATCTATAAATTAGTTAATGATAGCATGTAACTTCATGAATTTTTTAATCATTATTAATATTGTTGCTAGCAACAACACTCAGGCTAATTTCTTATCTAAGAAATTGTGACACCCCTTTTCCAAGTCCTAATTTTGGTTTCAAATATTTTTATTACCTAATTGGCTAGGTCTTATCTTATGGTGTCATTCCTTTTCTTGATACTCTTTTCTTAATTAGAAAATTTCATGTATATTATGTATTTTTATGACATATTGAGGATATATATATGCATATATGCATGTATATATATATATATATATATGCATATATATATATATGCATATATGCATGTATATATATATATGCATATATGCATGTATATATATATGCATATATATATATATGCATATATATATATGCATATATATGCATATATATACACACACACACACATATGTGTGTGTGTACATAAATATAGGGTTGAATCAATATCTTTATTCAAGTCATAACCTTTTGGGTTAATTTGAATATAATATTTTTAGGTGTTTCCTTGTATATTATTTGTTGATATTCAAAATCTAGAATGCTAATAAAATTCAAACGTTGATTGATTCACATGTCATTGAAATTCTAAGTGTTTGAGATTAACTCTACATTTTGTTATCAAATTTAAAACATGTCTTTATATTCTTATCAAATGTAACGACTTTATAAACCATGTATTTATTTATTTTATTCCACTTTTCACAAGTTTTAAAATATGCAGCAATCCCAAGAATCAATGATTATGTCAAATACAATTGACTGAAATTCCTTGTATTCATGATTCTATGATGTCTAGGTTGTTAGAGTGACATGATATTTTAGTTATCAAGATAAGTTTGAGTTTCTTGTAAACAAATATTTAAGGACAAACCCATGTGCATTCCAAAATATAATCTATGTGGTCACTCAAATCTAATCTTGAACCTACTAAGTTTACCAAAGCTAGGCCCCTCCATATAAATTATGCATGATCAATATGTTCAACTCCATATATTTTTTATAATGTTATAGCTTTAAATTCTATCTTTCAAGAATATTCAAGTAATGTACATGTGTCATCTTTGGATTAATCTTGTGTATTTAGCATCAAAATTGAATATATTATAAGATATATAATGAGAAATAAACAGGTTCTTATATCAATTGTTAAAAAATTCAATCTCTATCTAAATATGACTTCAATGGATGAGATACAAGGCTTGGAAAATAACAAAATGAAAATCTAAAATTTATATGTAAATCTAAAAATTAAGTTGCCCTAATATAGAATTACCATGATTAGATCAAACATCTTCTTTATGATGCCAAAAATTATCCAACATAACATGCTTATAAACACTATCTTACATGAACTTATAATAAAAATATATAAAGAATAACATCACCATAAGATAGCAACAATGAGGCACAGATCGGCAACACAAGATCACCACATAACACAAGATTTATGTGGAGAAACCCTTGCAAGAAAAAACTCCACCAAGAAGAGAGGCCAAGTATGCATTATCTTGAAACAAATGAGATTACAATACAATCACTTCCATTCTCCTCTTTTCCTCCACAATGGCAAGACCTGCGCACCTATGAACGACTTCATTATGCCTCAACCTATCCTTGTTCCTACAATGAAACTCTACGTTCAACTATTGCTCATATTTTCTACATCTAAGAGATTGAATTTATAGACTTGTGAAGGCATCTAATGCATCGAACATGGCTCCCAAAGATGACCCTTCATTCCAAACGTCCCCAACCCTTGGAATACCCTCTTGGAATAATAAAGGAAACTAGTTTTGGCTCTAATACTTTCCCTCCAACGTGGGCACCCAAACTTGGGAGATAAGCATTACATTAAATGCAATAAATAATGGAATACCAAGCAACACATGTCGCCTCATTCTAAGATCCCACTTGGAGAATCCCAATAGTCACTCATTTGTACTTTCCTTATTATTTATTATCTAATTTTAGTCATCCACATGTGGGAAAAACAATATTAAATATTTATGTCCACAAGTCACCTTTATCGTTGTTAGTGGAACCCATCACCCCTTATGAATATATTCCAAACAATGGTGAGGATTAATATTACAAAATATCTTCCCAATACACCCTAAGTGTCTAGAGACGCTTTCCAAGGATGTCGGAACCATGACATAGGATTTACAAGGTGGATGGCACCTTAACCCTAACACTATATGCCCACTCTTTTCTAGAATCAAAATAAATATGCAACACTAGAACCAAGTTCTCTCATCAATTTTTTTTTGTATTTTTTGTTAGATTGTTGTACCTTTGAGTTATTCTATAACTCCAATAATGAGGTCACTATTATTTAGAAATATCTCAAAGGAAATACTAGCTTTTACAACCTAACTTTAAATATCATGGAACTTTGTGCACCAGAAAAATCTTCTCCTCTCTAGGATTTTTTCAACTTGGCCAAGGCATCCAAGGAGATCAAATTTCTACAATGGAAGGTAGGACTAGTAAAAATTGAAGATGACTATAATGGTTCATAATTCTTAAGTGTGTGTTCATGCTCTTATCACTAGTTTGTTTAGCAATCTTTTGATCTTTTGGTTTGCTACATGCACATTGTGCAAATGTTTGTTATTGTAAATTGTCTTTCTATTAGGCTAATTTTATCTCCTAACCTCTAGTTCTATATATGGTCATTACTACACTTATTTTGGAACTTTGCCACTATTTACTAGATAGTCTATAAAAAAGAGAATAGGCTAGGAATTACTACCATTTTTTAAATGAAAATTTTGATTCATTATTGCGCTATAAAGGCAAGCATATATTTTTATCTTTCAATATTGATAGAAACAGAGGGGTCCCTTATCTCTCACATGAGTTATAAGAAAATTTCGTTCACCAAATGTAGATTAAAAATAGTTTTCACTAATTAGTATGTGGTTCTACTTTTAATTATGATATTAAAAAAAATTATCATCTAAAATCTAATTAAGTTATTGTTGTCATGAAAGTGTGCACCCTTGTTGAGCTAACAAAATCACTTAGCCACGCGAAGGTCTACAACATGGGTCTACACTTTTCTTTGCATCGTCATTTTCCTAGACTCCCTTTAATGACATTCACCCAAAACTCTAATGTTTGTCCTTGCTACATGGGTCAAGTGAAACCAGACCAAAAACTTCCTCTTTTCATTACTTGGTGCCTAAACTTAGCCAAAAATTTCTTTATCATTGCTTACAATTATCTATTACAAGCTTTTTTTCACTTTTTTGCTTTTAAAAATTTATGAGATTTTAACACAACTTTAATAAATGGTCCCTTTTAAAACAAAGAATATCAATAGTTACAATAATAAATTCTTTAACAATTTTTTTAGATTTTTCATAGCAAGAAATTATAAGAATTGAGGTTGCACATGTTCAAATTACATTGAAACATGAAAATAAGAGTTGGGGAAGAAGAGGCGTGTTTGTTTTAAAGGGTAAAGTAGATGCAAAAGGGTGTATAGAGGTTAGGAGGAATTTCTTGATTGTTGTAAATAAGTTCCAAGATATTAGTTTATGTGACAATCTTGCACAGAGATGGAAGTGCATGCAAATATGTTTGTATCGGTGTAGTCCTATTCATACTAGTTTAGCCATGCCCCTTCCCATATGTGGTGTCATGTAGGATGAACTAGTGTCCTCTTGCTTGTAGTTGCATCCTTTGCAATTATTAGAGCTAAACTATGACATGCAATTTAAGGGGAAAATGGGTGTTGAAGGCTATTTAAGTGATTTGCCTTAATATGATCCTAAGATTATTTAACAATTTTTAGCTAATATATTTGAATGTGTAAACCTATGTGCTTGTAGATAAAATGAGATGTGCACCAATAAAGGTCTCACATAAGACTTAAATATTCATAATATCTAAATGTTAGATGCATGCTTGGATGTGCCGATTCTCCTTAAAAACTAATGAATTTCTCATTTCCTTTTAATTTTTTTTTTAAAACATTCTACTATTTCTAATGGTTGACAAGTTAGAGATTGAGTTGTGTAAAAGAGAAAGAATTTGAAACGAAGGGACACCATTACATGCAATCTTATCAAAAATAAGAAAGATAAACAAATACAAAGTCAAAAGTACAAGGGAATGGAAACTTGGAAACTATGCTTGATGCCAGAAAACAGTTTGTCGTACCCAGGGAGGTAAATTCTCCGTGGATTGCGGTCACTCCCACGCGTTAAAATTGAAAACAAATGACAGACTAAATGACGCTACTTCACCTAATAACCAGCTTTAATTACACGCGACTCGCCTTATCCTCTATTCTTTTAATTAAAAAAGGAAGAAACCCTAAAAAAAAGGTTTTGACGCATTATGTACGATAGAAAGGATTTAATTTAGAGTTAGTCAAGGATTGAAGTTATTTGGAAGGAATATCATACTATTATTTCTGTCATTTTGTTATGGCATATTACTTATCATTTTAGATTATATTTGTATGCTTTGTTCGAGAATATTTGTCTTGTATTTATGATGAAATCGTTGATGGTCTAAATATTTTGTTTAAGATAAATGTGTCACATAAGATTAGGTTATTACACATGAAGATTTAATCTACATATTGATCTATAAGATTATAAGGTCGACTCATTAGCTATTCTACTTAAGCCTAGTTGTAAGATGGAAATGAGAAAGGCGCAATAAAAAATAACACAAAATATGAAGGCTCATGCTAAATAAATTTCTTTTTGTAACCATAACAAAGCTTTGCAACACACAATGTACTTGTCAATAGAAATGATATATATATATATATATATATGACAAGTCATACATGAAACAAAACTTTTGAAGGAACAATTTATTGTATTAATGTATTTTATAACAATGAATAGCTACATGTAATGCAATATATTTGATTGTAGACAAATGTTCAAGAAGGTTCCTCTACTTAGTTAGAAAAGTTAGATAATATTCTACATACAAAACTCAAAAGTTTATTTTTAATAGAAATCTTCTTCAAAATGGACATGTAGGTCATATATGTAGATAATTCTCAACCCAAAAGAAAGATTTTGAGTGAATTTTTACTCCAACTTCTACTAATGATGAACCAACGTATAGAAGAGAAGCTCTATTTTCTAAGGATAACAAGTCCTAGATAAATTTTGAGAAAGGGAGGATGGATTTGCAAAAAAATAAGACTTCAGACTTTCTTGATTTTTCTGAAGGTACGAAATCCATTGCCTCCAAGTGGATGTTTGAAACATAAATAATGTGCTTGCCTTTATTAAATTGTATGCATAATTAAAGATCATATGAAAGAAATTTAAATGTGCATGAAATATGCTCTAAATCTGACCTACTTCAACGTGTTTTGAGCTAGGATTGACTATTGGACAACACAATGGATTTTAGAGACAAAATAAAAATATAGGAACATGAGATTTCAATGATACAAGAGAAGAAAAAGAAAAGTTTTCAACTAATTTCAAGAAGATAAAAATCTGAAAATTTGTGGGGATGATAATTTTATGTGCAAAAACTTCCCTAAAGAGGATATTTGATTACCTAAACAATAGAGGTTAAACAAAACAATGAACAATATGATTTAACTATGTGAAATAAAGGTAAAATAAAGGAAACATAAAGGTTTTACCTTTTTAAAAAAATTTATATTAGAATTTCTAAGATTTAAATTTTGTAATAAACTTATAATAAATATATGATTCTATAAATATAAATTTTTATTTTTATTTAGAATCAAAATGCCCTCCTAGATGGCTTAGTTTTATTTGAACACTTGCTAAAGTTTTGAGGATTAAGTAAAGATTTAACTAGATTAAAATTATCTAAAAATTAGCATGGAACTTATTTTCATGATTTTGATAATTGATTATAACTATAACCTATCATGAAAATTATTAGATGGAGAAAATTTTCAAAACATATCACAAATACACTTAAAAAAATACTAAACTAATGAAAACATATAGAACCGAGAGGTTTCTTTTTATTTTTGGATGGTACAGATAGGAAACTTGTAGAGATGATAATCAATATATTTATAATCCTCCCTAAAAAAGGTTGTCAATCAAATATTAAAAAAAATAAGAAACTAATGAAAAATAATGTAGGGTACAATTAAACAAATAACAATAGAAGACAACCAAAATGGTGCTTCAATTTATTTTGGAAAGGTATAGCCTTGGAACATTATGTAATAATTGACTAAAAAACATGTACAAGTATTCTTAGATATTTATGTGATGAGCTACAATGATGTAGGAGCATCATTTTATCTTGTTTTAGATTTTCAAGATTATAGTGTTAGGTGTTTAATCACATGTTAGGAGATTACTATTTAAGTTTGGACAAATAATTAATCAAAAATTTTAAATGATATTTTTTACTCAACTCCAAGTACCTAAGTAGGGGGCTTGAATGCTTAATTTGTAAGACTTGGGTTTGCATGGAATGAGGTAAGTAGTCAAGGATGATGTTGCACTTTGAAAAAATAGAAAAAATTAGTTTTATGGAGATACAATTCCTCCTAAAATGGAATCCTCCTAAATAAACAAAAATCCTTCAAAATGGATTGTTATTAGTCCTAATTAGACCTCTATTTTTGCCAAATAAGTAAATTTTGAAGTGATTTGTTTAATTTTATAAGTTGCTAGAGATGTTAAGGGTTCATATAGAAATAATGCATATGGTTTGAGGTCTTGGAAGTGGATATTAATTTAGAAATGATTTTTTTTCACTTGTTGCTCTATTAAAACCTTGCCTAGGGTTTTAAGCAAGAAATTTGAGTTTTGGGAGAAATACATCTATTCAATTGATAAAATTTGGTCTCTAGGTCTAAGGAAACATAATCTAATTTTTCAAATAGTTTTGTACATTTTGGCATGTGTGAGGACATTATTTCAAAAAAACTCAGTTTTGGCAACTTGGAGGGCTAATTAGGACTGATAATAGTCCATTTTGAAGGCTTTTTGTTTTATTTAGGAGGATTCCATTTTAGGAGGAATTGTATCTCCATAAAGGGTATCTAAAAGTATGTTTAGATTCCCAAGAACCTCCACAAAATTTCTATCCCATTAGATTTATCTAAAAACATGACTACTATGAAGAGACAATTTGTCAAAGAAGTCATTGATTATTATACTTTTGTTGCAATTCATTTTCCTTTGTATCAATTTGGTATTAGATCAGGTTTGGTACTTGAAATATATAATAAAGACTTGATTGTGTGTTGGTAATTTGTATTGAGAAGTCAAAATGCCATCTAGAAGAGCAATGAGAGGAGTGTCCAGATGAGAGATGCCATTATTGAATAGATAAGGAATATGAGTAATGAGAGTGAGTTTGGATGCTAGACTCATAGGTTTAGAGGAACATCAAGGAAGAAGAGTCATCACAAGTGATGTGAGTGGCAAAGAGGAAGAACCACAAGTACCTCAAGAAGAAGAAGAATAGGCTGAAGAGCACGTAGATGGAGGAATAGATAGATTTCTCAAGGTAATCGTGGGATAAGGGTCCAAACAAAAGGTAGAAATCCCCACCTATGCAGGTAGTTTAGATGGAGAAATTCTTATTGATTGGTTTACAAAATTGGACAAATACTTTGAATATGAAAATGTTCTTGATGAAAATAAGGTGATTTTTTCTTGTGCCAAATTGAAGGACCATGCAACTCTTTGGTGGGATTTGATACAAGATGAGAGGAGAAAGAAAGGTAAGCATAAAATCAAATCCTAGGATAGAATAGTAGTAAAACTTAAAGAAAAATTCCTTCCTATTGACTATCAAACTAACCTCTTCAAGAAGTTACAAAATCTAAAACAAAAAGAGATGAGTATCAAAGATTATATAAATGAGTTTTATGGATTAACCATTAGGTCTAGACATGGGGAAGAAGACATGGTGAATATATCTATATATCTCAATGGGTTAAGATACAATATTCAAGATGAATTGAGCCTAATCGGCCCAAAGACAATAGAAGAGTGTTACCAGTTTGCTCTAAAAGTAGAAGATAGTTGAATATAAAAAAATTAGAAAAATAGGAATAAAGGAAGAAATTTTAGAGGTAGGGGAAAACAAGGAGGAAGAAATTTAGCTCAAAAATAAAATTCAAAACCAAGTCCTTTCTAAGAACAATCACATGATCCAAGAGGTGGATTTAGAGGAAGAAGACCTTATTCTAGGGGTATACACACACAAAGAAGTAGTGAATTTGATGGTAAATGTTTCAAATGCAATAAGTTTGTAGTTCACAGGTTTTGGAAATGTCCAAAAGACCCTCAAACAAACAACTCAAGGACCAAGGGGAAAAATCAAGTAGTCCAAGCAGAAGAAGAAAGTGTAGGATCTCCATCCCATGTGGAAGAACCTAAAGTTGGAGTGTCTTTGTTGATGAGAATAGTGTTGATCAAACCACCCAAGGAGAAAGAACCTACCCAAAGAAATACTTTGTTCAAGACATCATGCAAATCCCAAGGTAAATGTTGTGAAATGGTTATTGATTTAGGTAGCATTGTTAGTTTAGTTTCTATAGAAATGGTAGAGAAGCTTGGGTTGAAATAATTCCACATCTAACTCTATATATAAGGTTTGATGGATCGATAAAGGACAATTGTTAGTAAATTAATAATGTTTGGTATAATTTCAAACTAGAATCTATAAAGATAAGGTTCTTTGTGATGTAATACCAATGGATGTGTGCCATGTGCTATTGGGAAGGCCTTGGCAATATGATAGGAAAAAGCATGATGGGAGACATAACACTTATACTGCTAAAAGAGATGGTAGAAAGCATACCTCGCTTCCCTTGAAAGAAGAAGATGGAAAAGTGACTAGTCCTAGTGTCTTGATGGTGAGTGAGAAATATTTTCTAAATGCAATGAAAGAGTAAAATATGGGGTTTGTACTAGTAAACAGACCTAGAACTGTTATGACAACAACCAAGTTGAATGAGTTTCCTCAAGAGATACTAACCATGTTGGAAGAGTATGTTGATATAGTGGCGAATGAGATGCCACATATTAGGAGTATTAGTCATCATATTGACTTAATACCTGGTACAAGTTTTCCAAATAAAGTTGCCTACAAGATGGCTCCACATGAACATGCAGAGATCAAGAAGCAAGTGCAAGAACTATTGGACAAAATTTTGATAAAAGGAAGTCTTAGCCCATATAAAATAACAACAGTATTGGTGTCAAAGAAAGAAGGAGATTGTAGGGTGTGCACATATTCAAGAGTAATAAACAATATTACCATTAGGTATAGGTTCCCTCTTCCAAGAATAGATGATTTGATTGATTGATTGTGTGGTTCTAAGTATTTTTATAACATTGATCTCAAGAATGGTTATCATCAAATAAGGATAAGGGAAGAAGACAAATGTAAAACTATGTTTAGGAATAATGAGGGGTTGTATGAGTGGCTTGTTATGCCATTTGGTCTTACCAATGCTCCAAGTACATTTATGAGACTAATGAATGAAGTTATAAATCCTTCATAGGTGAATTTGTGATTGTTTATTTTGATGACATATTGATCTATAGCTCAAGAAAGGAATAACATCTCAAACACCTTAGGATAGTAATACAAAGATTGCACGAAGGATATTATTGATTAATATCAATAATGTTTATTCATGAGGACAAAAATAATGTATCTTGGTTTTGTGATTTCTCAAGGTGGTTTAAAGATGGACAAGGACAAAGTGAAAGCCATAACTGATTGACCCAACTCCAAAACATCTAATGAGGTCAAAATATTTCATGGTTTGACAAGTTTTTAGAGGAAATTTACCAAAAAATTTAGTGGAATTTGTGCACCACTCATAGATACTATAAGAGGGGATAAAAGAAATTTTGTTTCGATTGATGTTGCTAAAAGAAATTTTTAACTTTTGAAGAAGAAAATCATTGAACAACCTATACTGTCACTTTCTTATTTTAACAAGGTTTTCCAAGTTGAATGTGATGCAAGTAGGGTAGCCATTGGAGTTGTCCTAAGTCAAGAAGATAGACCTATTGCATACTTTAGTGAGAGTTTAAATAATGCAAAAAGATGTATTTTGTTGGGAAAATGTGTCTCAACCTTCCAATTACATAAGGTACTATTGACACGTTAGTGATAGGGGACACGAGGGGGGGTCTGAGGGTCATGCATTCCAATGGGGCCTCGAGGGCAATGCCCCTGAAAAAATTTTATTTACATTTTATTATTGTAAATCTGGATTGTTCATCATTAGGTCTCAGATCTGACAGTCGATATTTTGTTAGCTTGACTTGCCCTAAAAGGTGGCCCTATTTTATGAGGGCATTGTATTACGACTATGCATTGTGATGTATTTTGAGAGTCTGACAACATTCATATTGCCTTTGGATCTCTAGTTGGTGATACTCTTGTGACAATATTTCTCTACAAGTTTATTGTAATCTTTGTGATTTTTGAATAATCTATTAGACAGCTTTTGGAGTGTAGGATTTTTCTCCCAAAAGGGTTTTCCCCATGTAAATCACTGTGTTGTACCATGCATGATATTGATGTTTATTTTTGTTTAAGGTTTTTGTAACTATTAAAGATCTGTAAATTTTTGCATTATCCTCCTCTCAAGATTAGTGTAGGAAGTTGTTCTGCTACCTTAGCTTCCTTACAAGAGGTATCAGAGCCCAATCACCTTTGGATTCAAGTGTGGGTTATTGGGATTTTTTAACTAATCTAGATTTGAGTGGGAGTTTTTGCAAAAGACACATTGTGATCTTGTTGTAGGAATTTTTAGATGGAAAGTTCATCAAGGATAATAGAGGTGGATAATTTTTTTTAAAATAATTTATATAATAGAGGTTGATATTTTAGTTATCAAGATAAGTTTGAGTTTTCTTGTAAACAAATATTTAAGGAAAAACCAAAGTGCATTCTAAAATATAATATATATGGTCACTCACATCTAATCTTGAACCTACTAAGTTTTCCAAAGCTAAGCCTCCATATAAATTCTGCATGATCAATACGTTCAATTCCATTATTTTTTATATTGTTATGGCTTTAAATTTTATCTTCCAAGAATATTGAAGTAATGTACATGTGTAATCTTTGGATTAATATTGTGTGTTTAGCATCAAAATTGAATATCTTATCAGTTTCAATCTATATGATGAAAAATACACAAGTTCTTATACCAATTTTTGAAAAATTCAATCTCTACCCAAATATGACTTCAATGGATGAGATACAAGGCTTGGATGAGAACAAGATGAAAATCTAAAATTTATATGTAAATCTGAAAATTAAGTTTCCTTAATATGGAATTACCATGATTAGATCCATCTTCTTTATGATGCCAAAATCATCCAACATAACACGCTTATAAACACTATCTTACATGAACTTATAGCAAAAATATATAAAGAATAACATCACCATAAGATAGCTGCAATGAGGCATAGATCAACAACACAAGATCACCACATAACACAAGATTTATGTGGAGAAACCCTTGCAAGAAAAAACTCCACCAAGAAGAGAGGCCAAGTATGCATTATCTTCAAACAAATGAGATTATAATACAACCACTTCCATTCTCCCCTTTTCCTCCACAATGGAAACATTGTGCACTTATGAACAAATTTCGTATGCCTCAACATGTCCTTGTTCCTACAATGAAACTCTACGTTCAATTATTGCTTATATTATCTACATCTAAGTGTCTAATTTTATAAACTTGTGAAAGCACCTAATGCACCAAACATGGCTCCCAAAGATGGCCCTTCATTCCAAATGTCCCCAACCCTTGGAATACCTTCTTGGAATATGAAAAGACACTAGTTTGGGCTCTAATATTTCCCTCCAACTTGGGGACCCAAACTTGGGAGATAAACATAACATTAAATGCAATAAATAATGAAATACCAAGAGACACATGTTGCCTCATTCTAAGCTCCCACTTGGAGAATCCCAATAGCCACTCATTTTTCCTTTCCTTATTATTTATTATCCCATTTTAAGCATCCACATGTGGGAAAAACAATATTAAATATTTATGTCCACAAGTCACCTTTATCGTTGCTATTGGAACCCATCAACCCTTATGAATATATTACAAACAATGGTGAGAATTAATATTACAAAATATTTTCCCAATACACCCTAAGTGCCTAGAGATGCTTTTCCAAGGATGTTGGAACCATGACATAGGATTTACAAGGTGGATGGCACCTTAACCCTAACACTATATGCCCACTCTTTTCTAGAATCAAAATAAATATGCAACACTAGAACCAAGTTCTCTCATGAAATTTTTTGGACTTTTTGTTAGATTGTTATACCTTTGAGTTATTCTATAACTCCAACAATGAGGTCACTATAATTTAGTAATATCTCAAAGGAAATACTAGCTTTTACAACCTAACTTTAAATATCATGGAACTTTTTGCACCGAAAAAATCTTCTCCTCTCTAGGATTTTTTCAACTTGGGCAAGACATCCAAAGAGATCAAATTTCTACAATGGAAGGTAAGACTAGTAAAAATTGAAGATGACTATAATGGTTCATAATTCTTAAGTGTGTGTTCATGCTCTTATCACTAGTTTGTTTAGCAATCTTTTGATCTTTTGGCTTGCTACAAGCACATTATGTAATTGATTGTTATTGTAAATTTCCATTCTATTAGGCTAATTTTATCTCCTAACGTCTAGTTTTATATATGGTCATTACTGCAATTATTTTGGCACTTTGCCACTATTTACTAGATAGTTTGTATAAAAAAGAGAGTAGGGTATGAATTACTACCATTTTTTAAATGAAAATTTTGATTCATTATTGCACTATAAAGACAAGCATATATTTTTACTTCTTTGAATATTGATAGAAAAAGAGAGGTCCCTTACATGTCACTTGAGTTATAAAAAATGTAGTTCACCAAATGTAGATTAAAAATAGTTTTCACTAATTAATATGTGGTTCTACTTTTAGTTATGATATTAAAAAAAATTATCATCTAAAATCTAATTAAGTTACTGTTGTCATGAAAGTGTGCACCCTTGTTGAGTTAACAAAATCACTTAGCCACACAAAGGTCTGCAACATGGGTCTGCACTTGTCTTTGCATCCTCATTTTCCTAGACTCCATTCAATGCCATTTCACCCAAAACCCCAATGTTTCTCCTTGCTATATGGGTCAAGTGAAACTAGGTCGTAAACTTCCTCTTTTCATTACTTGGTGCCTAAACTTAGCCAATTTTTTTTATATCATTGCTTAAAATTTTCTATTACACACTTTTTTCACTTGTTTTCTTGTAAAATTTATGAGATTTTAACATAGCTTTAATAAATGGTCCCCTTTAAAACAAAAAATGTCAACAATTATAATAATAAATTCTTCAAAAATTTGTTCAAAGTTTTAATAGAAAGAAATTATAAGAATTGAGGTTGCACATGTTCAAATTACATTGAAGCATAAAAATAAGAGTTGGGGAAGAAGAGGCGTGTTTGTTTTAAATGGTAAAGTAGATGCAAAAGGGTGGATAAAGGTTAGGAGGAATTTCTTGATTGTTGTAAATAGGTTCCAAGATATTTGTTTATGTGACAATCTTGCACAGAGATGAAAGTGTGTGTAAATATATTTGTATTGGTGTAGTCCTATCCGTACTAGTTTGGTCACACCCCTTCCCATATGCAGTGTCATGTAGGATGAACTAGTGTCCTCTTGATTGTAGTTGCATCCTCTGCAACTATTAGAACTAAACTATAGTATGCAATTAAAGGGGAAAAGAGGTACTGAAGGCTATTTAAGTGATTTTCCTTAATATGATTCTAAGATTATTTAACAACTTTTAGATAATATATTTGAATGTGTAAACCTATGTACTTGTAGATAAACTGGAATGTGCATCAATGAAGATCTCACATAAAACTTAAATATCCATAATATCTAATTATTGGATATATGCTTGGATGTGCTAATTCTCCTCTTAAGAACTAATGATTTTCTCATTTCCTTTAAATTTTTTTTTAAAACATTCTACTATTTCTAATGGTTGACAAGTTAGAGATTAAGTAGTGTAAAAGACAAAGCATTTGAATAAGAAAATAAGAATTCGAAATGAAGGGACACCATTACATGCAATCTTATCGAAAATAAGAAAGATAAACAAATATAAAGTCAAAAGTATAAGGGAATGGAAACTTGGAAACTACGCGGAAATTGCTTGACGGCCATATATGAGCTCACAAAACAGTTTGTCCTACCCTGCAAGCCACTTCTCCGAGGATTGCGGTCACTCCCACGTGTTAAAATTGAAACCAATGAGAGACTAAATGACGCCACTTGACCTATAACCAACTTTAATCACCATATCCTTTATTCTTTTACTAAAAAAGGAAGAAACCCTAAAAAAAAAGGTTTTGACACATTATGTACGATAGAAAGGATTGAATTTAGAGATAGTCAAGGATTGAAGTTATTTGGAAGGATTATCATACTATTATTTCTGTCATTTGCTTATAGCATATTATCATTTTAGGTTATATTTGCATGTTTTGTTCAAGAATATTTGTCTTCTGTCTATGATGAAATCAGTAATAGTTAAAATATTTTGTTTAAAATAAATGTGTCACATAAAATTATTACACATTAAAGACTTAATCTACAAGATTATAAGGTCGACTCATTAGCTATTCTATTTAAGTCTAATTGTAAGATGGAAATGAGAAAGGCACACAAATAAATAAATAACACAAAATGTAAAGGCTCATGCTAAATATATTTCTTCTTGTAACCATAACAAAGCTTTGCAACACATAATGTACTTGTCAATAGAAAAGAAAAAACATAAAATATGTATGTATTAGACAACTCATACACGAATCAAAACTTCTGAAAAAACAATTTATTTTATTAATATATTTTATAACAATGAATAACTACATATAATGCAATATATTTGATTGTAGACACATGCCCATGGAGGCTTCCCTACTTAATTACAAAAGTTGGATAATATTCTACATACAAAACTCAAAAGTTGATTTTTACATGGAAACCTTCTTCAAAAATGAACATGCACATCATATATGTAGAGAATTATCAACCCAAAAGAGAGAAATTGAGTGTATTTTCACTCCAACTTGTAATAATGATGAACCAACGTATAGAGGAGAAGCTCTCTTTCCTAAGGATAACGAGTCCTAGATAAATTTTATGAAAGGGAAGATGGATTTGCAAAAAATTAAGAGTTTGGACTTTCTTGATTTTTCTAAAGGAAGGAAATCCATTGGCTCCAAGTGGATGTTTGAAACATAAATAATGTGCTTACCTTTATTAAATTATGTGCATAATTAAAGATCATATCAAAGAAATTTAAATGTGTATGAAATATGCTCTAGATATACCTAATTCAACATGTTTTGAGCTAGGATTGATTATTGGACAACACAATGGACTTTAGAGACACAAAATAAAAATAGGAACAAGAGATTTCAATGATAAAAGAAAGAAAAAAGAGAAGTTTTCACCTAATTTCAAAAAGATAAAAATCTGAAAATTTTGTGGGGATGATAATTTCTATATGTGAAAACTTCCATAAAGAGGATATTTGATTACCTAAAAAATAGAGGTGCAACAAATAATGAACAATATGATTTAACCATGTGAAAGAAAGGTAAAATAAAGAAAACATAAACATTTCACTTTTTTTTTTTTTTTACAATTATATTAGAATATCTAAGATCTAAATTTTGTAATAAACTTATAATAAATTTGTGATTTTATAAATGTAAAATTATATTTTTATTTGGAATCAAAATGCCCTCCTAGATGGCTTAGTTTTATTTGAACACTTGCTAGAATTTTGAGGATTAACTAAATATTTGACTAGATTAAAATGATCAAAAAATTAACATGGAACTTGCTTTCGTGATTTTGATAATTGATTATAATTACAACCTATCATGAAAATTAGTAGATGGAGGAAAATTTCAAAACATATCACAAATAAACTTAAAAAACAATAAAACTGATGAAAACATATAGAACCAAGAGGGCTTCTCTTTATTTTTTGATGGTTTAGATATGAAACTTGTAGAGATGATAATGAATATATTTATAATCCCATCTGAAGAGATTGTCAATCAAATATATTAAAAAATATAAGAAACCAATGAAAAATAATGTAGGGTATAGTTAAACAAGTAACAATAGAAGATGCCCAAAATAGTGGTTCACTTTATCTTGGAAAGGTATAGCCTTGGAACATTATGCAATAATTGACTGAACAACATAGAAGTATTCTTAGATATTTTACTTGAGCTACAATGATGCAAGAGCATCATTTTATCTTGTTCTATATTTGCATTAGAATGTAGTGTTAGGAGGTTTCTATTTAAGTTTGCACAAATAATTAATCATAAATTTTAAATTTTGGTGTTTTTACTCAACTCCAAGTACCTAATTAGGGGTTTTGAATACTTAATTTGTAAGACTTGGGTTTGCATTGAACGAGGTAGGTAGTTAGGGATGATGTTACACTTTGAAAAAATGGAAAAATTAGTTTTATGTTGTTATAGAAAGAAAAGAAATGAAGTTTTTATTTGCAGGTATGCTCACAAGGTGTTACCAGTGTTCTAGACCTCTATTTTTGTAAAATAAGTAAATTTTGAAATGATTTGTTTAATTTTATTGTTGCTAGAGATGTTGAGGGTTTATACAAACCTAATGCATTTGGTTTAAGGTCTTGAAAGTGGATATTAATTTAGAAATTAACCCTTTTCACTCACTACTCCGTCAAAACCCTCCTTAGGGTTTTAAGCAAGAAATTTGAGTTTTAGGAGAAACATGTCTATTCAATTGATAAAATTTGGTATCTACGTCTATATAAACATAATTTAATTTTTCAAATAGTTTGTGTACAATTTTGGCACGTGTGAGGGCATTATTTCAAAAAACTCAGTTTTGGCAACTTGGAGGGTTAATTGGGACTGATAACAATCCATTCTAAAGGATTTTTGTTTTATTTAAGAGGATTCCATTTTACGAGGAATTGTATCTCCATAAAGGGTATTTGAAAGTATGTTTAGATTCCCAATAACCTCCACAAAATTTCTATCCCATTAGATTTTTCTAAAAACATGTCTACTAGGAAGCTCGACAATTTGTCATTTAACAAGTCACTGATTATTATAATTTTGTTGTAAATTCCTTTCCCTCTGTATCAATTTGGTATGAGATCAAGTTTGGTACTTGAAAGAGAGAACAAAGATTTGATTGTGTGTTGTTAATTTGTATTAAGAAGTCAAAATGCCACCTAGAAGAGCAATAAGAGGAGGTGTCTAGATGAGAGATGCCATTATTGAAGAGATAAGGAATATGAGAGTGAGTTTGGATGCTAGACTCACAACAGTAGAGGAACATCAGGGAAGAAGAGTCATCACAAAAGATGTGAGTGACATAGAGGAAGAAACACAAGCACCTCAAGAAGAAGAAGAGGTTGAAGAGCTAGTAAATGGAGGAATAGATAGATTTATTTGAAAGTATGTTTAGATTCCCAAGAACCTCCACAAAATTTCTATCCCATTAGATTTTTCTAAAAACATGTCTACTAGGAAGCTCGACAATTTGTCATTTAACAAGTCACTGATTATTATAATTTTGTTGTAAATTCCTTTCCCTCTGTATCAATTTGGTATGAGATCAAGTTTGGTACTTGAAAGAGAGAACAAAGATTTGATTGTGTGATGTTAATTTGTATTAAGAAGTCAAAATGCCACCTAGAAGAGCAATAAGAGGAGGTGTCTAGATGAGAGATGCCATTATTGAAGAGATAAGGAATATGAGAGTGATTTTGGATGCTAGACTCACAACAGTAGAGGAACATCAGGGAAGAAGAGTCATCACAAAAGATGTGAGTGACATAGAGAAGAAACACAAGCACCTCAAGAAGAAGAAGAGGTTGAAGAGCTAGTAAATGGAGGAATAGATAGATTTATTTGAAAGTATGTTTAGATTCCCAAGAACCTCCACAAAATTTCTATCCCATTAGATTTTTCTAAAAACATGTCTACTAGGAAGCTCGACAATTTGTCATTTAACAAGTCACTGATTATTATAATTTTGTTGTAAATTCCTTTCCCTCTGTATCAATTTGGTATGAGATCAAGTTTGGTACTTGAAAGAGAGAACAAAGATTTGATTGTGTGTTCTTAATTTGTATTAAGAAGTCAAAATGCCACCTAGAAGAGCAATAAGAGGAGGTGTCTAGATGAGAGATGCCATTATTGAAGAGATAAGGAATATGAGAGTGATTTTGGATGCTAGACTCACAACAGTAGAGGAACATCAGGGAAGAAGAGTCATCACAAAAGATGTGAGTGACATAGAGGAAGAAACACAAGCACCTCAAGAAGAAGAAGAGGTTGAAGAGCTAGTAAATGGAGGAATAGATAGATTTATTTGAAAGTATGTTTAGATTCCCAAGAACCTCCACAAAATTTCTATCCCATTAGATTTTTCTAAAAACATGTCTACTAGGAAGCTCGACAATTTGTCATTTAACAAGTGACTGATTATTATAATTTTGTTGTAAATTCCTTTCCCTCTGTATCAATTTGGTATGAGATCAAGTTTGGTACTTGAAAGAGAGAACAAAGATTTGATTGTGTGTTGTTAATTTGTATTAAGAAGTCAAAATGCCACCTAGAAGAGCAATAAGAGGAGGTGTCTAGATGAGAGATGCCATTATTGAAGAGATAAGGAATATGAGAGTGAGTTTGGATTCTAGACTCACAACAGTAGAGGAACATCAGGGAAGAAGAGTCATCACAAAAGATGTGAGTGACATAGAGGAAGAAACACAAGCACCTCAAGAAGAAGAAGAGGTTGAAGAGCTAGCAAATGGAGGAATAGATAGATTTATTTGAAAGTATGTTTAGATTCCCAAGAACCTCCACAAAATTTCTATCCCATTAGATTTTTCTAAAAACATGTCTACTAGGAAGCTCGACAATTTGTCATTTAACAAGTCACTGATTATTATAATTTTGTTGTAAATTCCTTTCCCTATGTATCAATTTGGTATGAGATCAAGTTTGGTACTTGAAAGAGAGAACAAATATTTGATTGTGTGATGTTAATTTGTATTAAGAAGTCAAAATGCCACCTAGAAGAGCAATAAGAGGAGGTGTCTAGATGAGAGATGCCATTATTGAAGAGATAAGGAATATGAGAGTGATTTTGGATGCTAGACTCACAACAGTAGAGGAACATCAGGGAAGAAGAGTCATCACAAAAGATGTGAGTGACATAGAGGAAGAAAAACAAGCACCTCAAGAAGAAGAAGAGGTTGAAGTGCTAGTAAATGGAGGAATAGATAGATTTATTTGAAAGTATGTTTAGATTCCCAAGAACCTCCACAAAATTTCTATCCCATTAGCAGTAAATGGAGGAATAGATAGATTTATTTGAAAGTATGTTTAGATTCCCAAGAACCTCCACAAAATTTCTATCCCATTAGATTTTTCTAAAAACATGTCTACTAGGAAGCTCGACATTTGTCATTTAACAAGTGACTGATTATTATAATTTTGTTGTAAATTCCTTTCCCTCTGTATCAATGGTATGAGATCAAGTTTGGTACTTGAAAGAGAGAACAAAGATTTGATTGTGTGTTGTTAATTTGTATTAAGAAGTCAAAATGCCACCTAGAAGAGCAATAAGAGGAGGTGTCTAGATGAGAGATGCCATTATTGAAGAGATAAGGAATATGAGAGTGATTTTGGATGCTAGACTCACAACAGTAGAGGAACATCAGGGAAGAAGAGTCATCACAAAAGATGTGAGTGACATAGAGGAATAAACACAAGCACCTCAAGAAGAAGAAGAGGTTGAAGAGCTAGTAAATGGAGGAATAGATAGGTTTATTTGAAAGTATGTTTAGATTCCCAAGAACCTCCACAAAATTTCTATCCCATTAGATTTTTCTAAAAACATGTCTACTAGGAAGCTCGACAATTTGTCACTTAACAAGTCACTGATTATTATAATTTTGATGTAAATTCCTTTCCCTATGTATCAATTTGGTATGAGATCAAGTTTGGTACTTGAAAGAGAGAACAAAGATTTGATTGTGTGTTGTTAATTTGTATTAAGAAGTCAAAATGCCACCTAGAAGAGCAATAAGAGGAGGTGTCTAGATGAGAGATGCCATTATTGAAGAGATAAGGAATATGAGAGTGAGTTTGGATGCTAGACTCACAACAGTAGAGGAACATCAGGGAAGAAGAGTCATCACAAAAGATGTGAGTGACATAGACGAAGAAACACAAGCACCTCAAGAAGAAGAAGAGGTTGAAGAGCTAGTAAATGGAGGAATAGATAGATTTATTTGAAAGTATGTTTAGATTCCCAAGAACCTCCACAAAATTTCTATCCCATTAGATTTTTCTAAAAACATGTCTACTAGGAAGCTCGACAATTTGTCATTTAACAAGTCACTGATTATTATAATTTTGTTGTAAATTCCTTTCCCTCTGTATCAATTTGGTATGAGATCAAGTTTGGTACTTGAAAGAGAGAACAAAGATTTGATTGTGTGTTGTTAATTTGTATTAAGAAGTCAAAATGCCACCTAGAAGAGCAATAAGAGGAGGTGTCTAGATGAGAGATGCCATTATTGAAGAGATAAGGAATATGAGAGTGAGTTTGGATGCTAGACTCACAACAGTAGAGGAACATCAGGGAAGAAGAGTCATCACAAAAGATGTGAGTGACATAGAGGAAGAAACACAAGCACCTCAAGAAGAAGAAGAGGTTGAAGAGCTAGTAAATGGAGGAATAGATAGATTTATTTGAAAGTATGTTTAGATTCCCAAGAACCTCCACAAAATTTCTATCCCATTAGATTTTTCTAAAAACATGTCTACTAGGAAGCTCGACACATTTGTCATTTAACAAGTCACTGATTATTATAATTTTGTTGTAAATTCCTTTCCCTCTGTATCAATTTGGTATGAGATCAAGTTTGGTACTTGAAAGAGAGAACAAAGACTTGATTGTGTGTTGTTAATTTGTATTAAGAAGTCAAAATGCCACCTAGAAGAGCAATAAGAGGAGGTGTCTAGATGAGAGATGCCATTATTGAAGAGATAAGGAATGAAGAGTGAGTTTGGATGCTAGACTCACAACAGTAGAGGAACATCAAGAAGAAGAGTCATCACAAAGATGTGAGTGACATAGAGGAAGAAACACAAGAACAAGAAGAAGAAGAGGTTGAAGAGCTAGTAAAATGAGGAATAGATAGATTTATTTGAAAGTATGTTTGATTCCCAAGAACCTCCACAAAATTTCTATCCCATTAGATTTTTCTAAAACATGTCTACTAGGAAGCTCGACAATATTGTCATTTAACAAGTCATGATTATTATAATTTTGTTGTAAATTCCTTTCCCTCGTATCAATTTGGTATGAGATCAAGTTTGGTATTTGAAAGAGAGAACAAAGATTTGATTGTGTGATGTTAATTTGTATTAAGAAGTCAAAATGCCACCTAGAAGAGCAATAAGAGGAGGTGTCTAGATGAGAGATGCCATTATTGAAGAGATAAGGAATATGAGAGTGAGTTTGGATTCTAGACTCACAACAGTAGAGGAACATCAGGGAAGAAGAGTCATCACAAAAGATGTGAGTGACATAGAGGAAGAAACACAAGCACCTCAAGAAGAAGAAGAGGTTGAAGAGCTAGCAAATGGAGGAATAGATAGATTTATTTGAAAGTATGTTTAGATTCCCAAGAACCTCCACAAAATTTCTATCCCATTAGATTTTTCTAAAAACATGTCTACTAGGAAGCTCGACAATTTGTCATTTAACAAGTCACTGATTATTATAATTTTGTTGTAAATTCCTTTCCCTCTGTATCAATTTGGTATGAGATCAAGTTTGGTACTTGAAAGAGAGAACAAAGATTTGATTGTGTGTTGTTAATTTGTATTAAGAAGTCAAAATGCCGCCTAGAAGAGCAATAAGAGGAGGTGTCTAGATGAGAGATGCCATTATTGAAGAGATAAGGAATATGAGAGTGAGTTTGGATGCTAGACTCACAACAGTAGAGGAACATCAGGGAAGAAGAGTCATCACAAAAGATGTGAGTGACATAGAGGAAGAAACACAAGCACCTCAAGAAGAAGAAGAGGTTGAAGAGCTAGTAAATGGAGGAATAGATAGATTTATCAAGGTAATCTTGGGACAAGGGTCCAAATCAAAGGTAGAAATACCTACCTATTCAGGTAGTTTAGATGGAGAAACACTTATTGATTGGGTTATAGAATTGGACAAATACATTGAATATGAAAATGTTCCCAATGAAAACAAGGTGAAGTTTGCTTGTACCAGATTGAAGGACCATGCAACTCTTTGGTGGGATTTCAAACAAGATGAGAGGAGAATGAAAGGTAACCATAAAATTAAATCTTGAGATAAAATGGTAGCAAAAATTAAGGAAAATTTCCTTCATAGTGACTATCAAACTAACCTCTTCAAGAAGTTACAAAATCTAAAACAAAAAGAGATGAGTATGAAAGAGTATATAAACAAGTTTTATGGATTAACCGTAAGGTCTTGATCTATTGTTAGGATATAGGATTGTTAAACGTGAATAATAACTCTTACAACGATTAAATTGAAGGTCTTTAAAACATAATTGAAATGCTTAAACAAACATTACGATAATTAAATAATGAATTAGAATCAGAGAAAGAAGAGAAGACAATAAACAACAAGTTGATAACAAAGTTCACCAAATGGCTACATCTCCAGGTCCCTCTCCAACAAAGCGATTGATCCTTGATTACGCTCCAGAAAATGGTTTACAAGGCTTCAACTATTACAAAGTCTCCTCAACGTCTCCTTGATAATGAATTACAAAAAGTACTTATCTCCCAATGCACAGAGACAAACAATTCACTATCATAGACTAACTTCCCAAAGTTGTTTAATTCCCCCAAAAAAAATCCCTCATAATTCACCACATGGTTACCAAAACTCCTAAACTTCCCCCCTTTTTATACATGAAATTTACTCAATATGGTCATTAACCAAATGATTTACAAATCTTCTATTTACAATACAAAAATCTTCAAAAATCCCCCCATAATTCCATGAGAATCCTTATTAATCTTCTCAAAATAATTCTACCTCTTTTAATTATGGGCCCTTATAATTTCAGACTTTACAAGAAAAAGTTTTAATTGTGGCTTATATTCATGAGCCATATTAAATCCCTTAAAATCTTATTGAAATACTTTAAAAATATTTAAAAATTCCCTTAAAAAATCTTGTATTGTAGGGCTTTTAAAACTTAAAAGGTTTAATAATTTAAATATAGGGGAATTCAGCTTTTTAATTCTATTTTAAAAAGAGTTGTCACTGATTTTTGCTCAAACTCGTGGTATGGTGTTGTAGGAGGCTTTGTTGGGAGAGGGGAGGTTGGCGGTTTAAACAACCTTCCCTCCAAATTTTCCTTTTATACTTAATAAATATAATTCACCACATATTCTATTCCGAAGATCACGGATGGTGTATTGGTGGAGATTAAATCTAGGAATAAGGAGGAGGGGGGTTCACTTCCCCCAACAAAAAATTTAACAAACAAACCACAAACCCTGATTCGCACCTCCTAGAGGTACCATGTGTAAACTTGTGATTGGTTTGCTCTAACTATCATATTGCCACATGCCAACATGTGATTCGTTGTCTATTGCTATGTCACTTGCCATGTTCAATGCCATGTGTCGAGATAGGATTGGTCCATGTCATCACTACGCCACCTGCACCTGCCATGTTAGCATGTTGACATCATCATTGTACTGCCATACCACCATGCTGACGTCAACATGGTCAACCCTTTTACCACAAAACTTTGATCGACCATATCTTCTCCATACGAGCATTGTTTGATGTGAAACGAGCATCGTCAAAATCGTGACAATCAACTCTTTGACGTGATGCCACCTTTGACCATATTTGAGATGATCAAAATTTGACCCCAAATCTACATATGGCCTCCTGTTTGACTAGACTTTGACCATGTGTATCTTGAGCATATGACCTCCTATCAACTTCGTTCAAGTTACGTTAGATTCAATTTTCTGAGCTCTCCATCATGGCGATGAATTTTGGAGCATATGGAACACTTCAATTTTTAACGAAAAGTATCCACCTGGATCAGGTCTAGACATGGGGAAGAAGACATGGAGAAGTTATCCAAGTCTCTCAATGGCTTAAGATATAATATTCAAGATGAACTTAGCCTAATTATCCCAAGCACAATATAAGAGTGTTACTAGTTTGCTCTAAAAGTAGAAGATAAGTTTAATATAAATAATAGAAAATAGGAATAGAGGCATAAATTTTAGAGGTAGGGGACAACAAGGAGGAAGAAATTTATTCAAAAGGAGAATTCAAAACCAAGTTCTTTCTAAGATCAATCACATTATCCAAGAAGTAGATTCAAAGGAAGAATACCTTGTTCTAGGGGTGGACACACACAAAGAGGTAGTGGATTTGTTGGTAAATATTTCAAATGCAATAAGTTTGTAGGTCATGGGTTTTGGGAATGTCCAGAAGACCCTCAAGAAAACAACTCAAGGACTAAGGGCAGAAATCAAGTAGTCCAAGTATAAGAAGAAAGTGTAGAATCTTCATCCCATGTGGAAGAACCTAAATTTGGAGCTCGTCTTTATTGATGAGAAGAGTGTTGATCAAACCACCCAAGGAGAAATAACTTTCCCAAAGAAATAATTTGTTCAACACATCATGAAAATCCCAAGGTAAATGTTGCAAAATGGTTATTGATTTAGGTAGCACTATTAATTTAGTTTTAGTAGAAATGGTAGAGAAGCTTGGGTTGAAAATAATTCCACATCAAACTCCATATAAGGTTTCATGGCTCAATAAAGGACAACAAGTGTTAGTAAGTGAACAATGTTGGGTAGACTTTAAAATTGGAAGTTAGGATAAGGTTGTTTGTGATGTAATACCAATGGATGTGTGCAATGTGCTATTGGGAAGGACTTAACAATATGATAAGAAAACTCATGATGGGAGACAAAACAATTATACTACTGAAAAAGATGGTAGAAAGAAATCTTGCTTCCCTTGAAAGAAGAAGAAGATGAAAAAGTGACTAGTCCTAGTGTCTTGATGGTGACTAAGAAGGATTTTTTGAATGTAATGAAAGAGGAAAATATGGGTTTTGCACTAGTAAACAAACCTAGAACTGTTATGACAACTAAATTGAATGAGCTACTTGAAGAGACACTAACCATGTTGGAATAGTATGTTGATATAGTGGTGAATGATTTGTCGCTTATTAGGAGTATTAGTCATCATATTGACTTAATAATTGGTACAAATTTTCCAAATAAAGCTTCCTACAAGATGACTCCAAATTAACATGCATAAATCAAGAAGCAAGTGCAATAACTATTGGACAAAGGTTTGATAAAAAAAGTCTTGGCCCATATGCAATACCAATGGTATTGATACCAAATAAAGAAGGAGATTAGAGGATGTGCATAGATTCAAGAGCAATAAACAATATTACCATTAGGTACAGGTTCCCTCTTCCAATAATAGATGATTTGATTGATTGTTTGTGTGGTTCTAAGTAATTTATTAAATTAATCTCAAGAGTGGTTATCATAAAATAAGGATAAGGGAAGGAGATGAATGGAAAGCTACCTTTAGTAATAATGAGGGGTTGTATGAGTGGCTTGTTATGCCATTTGGTCTTACCAATGCTCTAAGTACATTTATGAGACTAATGAATGAAGTTATAAAATCCTTCAAAGGTGAATTTGTGATTGTTTATCTGGATGACATATTGATCTATAGCTCAAACAAGGAAGAACATCTCAAACACCTTAGGATGGTAATGCAAAGATTGCAAGAAGAAATATTATTGATTAATATCAATAAATGTTTATTCATTAGGGGGTGGTGGGCCTAGCTCAATTGGTGAAAGCATCCTGTTGTAGGCAAGAGGTCATGAGGTCTAGACTCCCCACCATCCCTGTGGTACCGAAGGGCATGTCACACCAGCGCCATTGATCATGTGAAAAAAAGTTTACCAGGCACACTGCAATTTATAGGGGGACAGATGCTCGACCGATTTTTGCAATCTAAAAAAAATAGCTTATGAGGTAAAAATATTCCATGGTTAAATGACAAGTTTTTATAGGAAATTTATCAAAAAAATAGTGGAATTTGTGCACCACTGATAGATACTATAAGAGGGGATAAAAGTAATTTTGTTTGGATTGATGTTGTTGAAAGAAATTTTTAGCTTTTAAAGAAGAAAATCATTAAACAACCTATACTATCACTTTATGATTTTAACAAGGTTTTCCAAGTTGAATGTGAGAATTGGAGTTGTCCTAAGTCAAGAAGGTAGACTTGTTGCATACTTTAGTGAGAATTTAAATGATACAAAAAGAGGTATTTTTCTTACATGATATTGAGTTTTATGATTGGTTCAAGCCTTAAGGAAGTGGAAACATTATTTCATGCCTAAGGAATTTGTTATTTTCACTGATAATCATGTACTACACCTCATAACCAACCAGCACTACAAATCATAACCAACCAGCCCAAATTAAGTCAAAGACACATGAAATGGGTTGAGTATTTACAAACTTTTACTTGTGTTATCAAGCACAAAAAGGCCAAGCCAATAAGGTAGCATATGCTTTGAGTAGGAGAGCCTTACTCATAAGAGAAATTCAGATAGAAAGTGGAGGAATAGAGTCTCTTAAGGAGTTGTACAAATATGATTCGGATTTCCAAGAAGCATATGAGGTGTGTAAACAACCAACTATAAGAAATAGAGAACCTTGTATGGACTACATGTTGCAAGATGGATTAATTTTTAAAGGATCATAACTATGTGTACCAAGGAGTTCTATGAGAGAAAATTTAATTAGAGAAAAACATTGTGTGAGTCTTGCTAGTCATTTTTGGCCTAGACAAGACTTTAGCTCAGTTAAGTGCTCATTCCTTTTGGCCTAAAATGCAATCAGATGTGATAAATTTTGTAGAAAGGTGTAAAGTGTGTCAATATGCCAAGGGAAAGAGTACAAATGTAGGTATTTATTAGCCTTTACCAATCCTAAACAAACCTTGGGACTCCATTAGCATGGATTTTTTTTTGGGTCTACAGAGAAACCAAAGAGGCCATGATTCAATCTTTGTTGTGGTAGATAATTTTTCTAAAATGGCTCATTTTATAGCATGCAAGACCACAAGCAATGCTACTCATATTGTTGTTTTTTTTCTTCAAAGAGGTGGTTAGATTACATGACATTCCACTAAGCATTATATTAGATAGAGATACTAAATTTGTGAGACACTTTTAGAAGAATTTATGGAAGGATTTAGGCACTAATTTAAATTTCAATTCATCATACCACTCTCAAAATGATGGAAAAATAGAGGTGGTAAACAAGACTTTAGGTAATCTACTAAGATGCTTAACAAAGGATAATCCCAAACAATGGGATCTCATCTTGCCATAAATAAAACTTGCTTACAATGATTCACCTAATATCTATGGTTCACATCCTAGAGATGTTTTTGAGTTGATGAATTTAGAAAAAATGGAGAAAAGAAGTGTCAAGGTAGAGGAGTATATTTCTATGAAATAAGTACATGAACAAGTATGATTCCTTTTCAAATAGTCTATGTTCACATCCTAGAGATGTTTTTGAGTTGATGAATTTAGAAAAAATGGAGAAAAGAAGTGTACATGAACAAGTCAAAAAACAATACAAACAAGCATGCAGACCTCAAGAGGAGAGAGGTTAATCTTCAAATTGGAGACATGATATTAGCTAATTTGAGGAAGGACATGTTTCCAAAATGTGATTATAACAAACTAAAATAAAGAAAATTGGCCCTTGTAAGATTTTCAGAAGGTTTTCTAATAGTGCTTATGAGATAGAATTGCCAAGTGGCACTATAATCTCTCCTATATTCAATGTTGTAGAATTGTATCCATACAAAGAAGTTGACGATGAAGGTGAAATAACTGAGAGCAAGGAAATATCATTTAGGAAATGGGAAAACCAATTACCAAAAGATAACAAGGAAGAACTAGAAGCTATTATGGACAAGCAAGTTGTTAAACAGACAAGGGGTAAAGAGTACTACAAGCACCTAGTGAAGTGAAAAGTTCATTAAATAGAGGATACTACTTGGATGACTAAACCAAAAATTAATAAGTATGGGAGTAACCTTGCAGATCTCATGAGCAGGGGCTCATGAACCAACTTTTTGCTCCTTGGGAGTATGATGCAGGAGCATCATTTTATCTTGTTCTATATTTCATCAATCCCAACCATATATCCTATAATTGATCATTCACATTTGATCAATTATCTTATTCCACTCCTTTTATTAAACAAATAATATATCTTTATTATTTAATTATTTTTTCTGAATATTTCTTCTATTTATTTCTATCACACCCAAGGTCTAACTCTTGGTAAATAATTATCCAATATTTAATTTACCTAGGCCTTTATCCCCTTCCTTCCCAAATCATTTCCTTTTATACATTTTTGTTAATCTCTCCTAATCACCTTCAACTACCTAACTATATTATAAGCACTTGCACATGCATCTAAACAATGATTAATAAAGGCTCAATTGACCCATGTCCCCATGTGTATCTAGATGTCATATCTTGTACATGTATGATGTAACATGAGGTGCTTGGGGCATGGGCCATTTCTTCTATTCCCAATAAATCCAAATTTTAAATTCATCCTATGTACTTGGGGTATTGGAACACTCCAAATATTTCCTTTTTGAGATTTTTCCAAAGTACTTTGAAGTACTTCCTCACATCCCCACCATCCACTCTTTCTCATGGTTGATCTCAACCCTCCATTATTCTCCTATAAAATATTGAAGCCTCCCATCTCAACCAAACCACTTCATCCACCTATCCATCCCTCCTTCCTCAAGAGTTATCAAGCATCTTGGACCTTTGATTTACCTTTTTAATCCCAACCCTCCATTTCTCTCTCCAAAAATCTATAAACTAGAGATCCCTTTATCAATTTAACAAGAACTTTGAATGCAATGTTATGTTGTTTTATTGATTATTTGACATATCACCATAATCATAATCGCTTCAAGCATTTCAAAAAATCCACTATCACTAGTGCAACAAGGGAGTTCAACATAAGTATACTTGCATTTTTTTGTTTACTATTTGAATTCCTTTATATGTCTTTACTTGAGTGTTTTCTTTGGTTGTGAATTGGGTAGTTTATATTAGTTTATATTATTTTCTCATGTTTAGTTTCGCTTGCACATAGTGATCCTTCAAAATTCCTTTTGTACTTTCTCAAAGACATCAAGTGTTAACCTTTTGAGTCATGCAATTTTAAATGATTCTAAATTTATCATATGTAGAAGGTTTTTCTGAGTGGGACACATTTTTCATAGAGGAGTATTCTTCTTTGATAAATAATCATACTTGGGATCATACTTTTGTTTCTAAGGGAATAAAGTTGGTTTAATGCAATTGGATTTATCATACGATTCTATTGATAACAATAAGGCATGTTTTTTGGCTAAGGGGTTTTCACAAACTCAAGGGTATTGACTATTCTAAGAATTTTATCATGTTCCCAAGATAGATTCCATTTTCTTATACTTTTACTTGCTACATCCTAGGGATGGCCAATTTATCAAGTGGATGTGAAGAGTTCCTTTTACACAATGATCTTCATGAGGAGATTTATATGTAGAAGCCTCCAAGTTTTTTGTAAAACCCTTCACTTGTTTGTAAGATTCATCATTCATTAAATGATCTCAAACAAGACCCTCAAAATTAGTATGAGAAGATAGACCATTACACATAGTTACATCATAGAGGAGTATGATTCTTTGATGAAGAATCATACTTGGGATCTTACTTCTCTTTCTAAGGGAATAAATTTGATTTAGTGAAATTGTGCTTACTACATGAAATATGACTTTGATGGTTCTATTGATAAATACAAGGCACATTTTATGGCTAAGGGATTTTCACAAGTCAAGGGTATTGACTATTATAAGACTTTTACTCATGTTACCAAGATTTATTCCATTTGTCTTGTACTTTCACTTGCCACAAATGAGTAGGTTGCAAACATCTTTATTAAGGCGTTGATATCACCTTGTTATCTTCAACTATGAATAATGCTTGGGGTGAAGTAAGTTGTTCTTAGGGGATCATCTTGATTCCTCCTTCGTTCACTTGTACATTCTTTCTTTGCATGCTTATTTCTCTCTTTTGGAGAGGATTTTTTTCATAGGGTTTTCTCCTTTTTCTATTTGTGACAGATATTTGTACATGGGTACCTCATTAGGTTGTGTTGATAAGACAAATATTTATTTTTATGTAATATTTTATAAATCCATAAGTTACACTTAAGGGGGCAGTATTGGCGTGAACAAGGTACATTACCTAGTTACTTACACTATAAGACCTATTCACACCCTATTCCTTAAGCTTACTTAGGTCATTTAATTTGTATGCCCCATTTTATAGGATTAAAAAACTTTCCATGATCTTAGTTTTCCTAGGGCTTCATCTAGGGATTTATCCTTACTTGTATAGCAAGGTCATCTTATTGCATTGTAACATACTATATTTATATATTTTTGGCAATATAATAATATTTGTTGCATCTCTCGTGATTTTTTTTTTTGTTTTGTTAGATTTTTGCACCTACGAGTTCTTCCATAACTCTGGAACAATGAGCTCAATATCATGTAGAAACATCTCAAAGGCAATACTAGATTTTACGACCTAACTTTAAATATCATGGAACTTTTTGCACTAAAAAATCTTCTCTCTAAGAGATTTTCAACTCGGTTAATGCATCGAGGGTGATCAAATTTCTATAATGGAAAGCAAGACTAGTAAAAAGGGAAGATGAGTCTTATGGTTCATAATTCTTAATTGCATGTTCATGCTCTCACCACTATTTGTTTAGCGGTATTTTGATCTTTTGATTTGTTAAAGGAACCATACCTAACAATTTGTAAATTGTTAATCTTTTAGACTAGTTTTGTTTTCTAGCATTTACTTCCATACAAGGTCATTACTACCAGTCTTTTGACACTATGTCACTATTTACTTGTTAGCCTCTACATAAAGGAGTACATATAAACTTCAACTAGCTAAAGTAGATGCAAAAGGGTGCATAAAGGTTAAGAGGAATTTCTTAATTATCGTAAATAGGTTTCAAGAACTTTCTTTATGTTACAATCTTTCATAGAGATGTTTAAGTGCATGTCAACATGTTTGTACTCATATGATCCTATTTGTACTAGTGTAGTTGTGTCCCTTTCCATATATGGTGTCATGTACGATGAGCTTGTGTACCATGACATGTAACTAAAAGAAAAAAGGGGTGATGAAGGTTATTTGTGAGATTTGCCTCAATACGATCTTAGGACTATTTTATAGTTTGTAGATAATATATTTAGATGTATGAACCTATGTTCTTATACAAAGATTGATGTGTGCACTAATAAAAATCTCACATAAAACTTCTAAACAGTGTTACCCCAAGTTTCCAGGATGAGGATGGTAGGGGATGGCTAGACGAGTCCCCAAGTGTCCGATTTTTCAGGCCAAATTTGGGGACGGCAGGGGGATGGCTATATAAAATATAGAAAAATTTAAAATATATAAGGAAACTTTAAATATTCATATGAAAACATGGATGAAGCATGCATATATACATTATAGAAACTTAGCATATAACATTTGTGTTAAGAATTCATTGTCAATACTCAATATGCATTCAGAATTCAGAATTCATTGTGAATATACATGTGATATTAAACATAGTACATACTGCCGTCCTCGGGATGTTTCCAGGATGGGGATGGCGGTTTAGACCCGGGGATGCGTCCCCGGATAACACTACTTCTAAGATTTTTTGTATTGATTATTAGATGTCCATAATGTTAATTGTCACATGTGTATTTGAAAGTTGAAGAAGTTAAATTTACGTAAAAGAGGAAGCAATTGAATAAGAAAATAAGAATTTGAAGTGAAGGGACACCATTACATGCAATCCTATCCAAAATAACAAAGTCACAAGTCATAGTGCATTTTCACTGGGAATACTTCCAAACTTCTGTTTACAGTAATTTAACTGTAGCCAGTCTTGGACACTATGCGGAAATTGGTTGACGGGCATATGTGAGGTCAGAAAATAGGTATTCCTACCCACTATCCAGGAACCAAATTCTACATGGATTGCGGTCAATCCCACGTGTTAAAATTGAAACCAATGAGAGACTAAATGACGCTACTTGACCTGTAAGCAACTTGAATGACAGGCGACTCACCTTAAAAAGGAAGAAACAAATGAACTACCCTATCATCCTATTCTTCCCATTAAAAAAAAGGTTTGACACAATATGTATGATAGACAGGATTGAATTTAGAACTAGTCAAGGATTGGAGCTAGAGCATTACTGAAATTTTGAAGGATTATCCAATTTAAAATAATTTAAACATCCATGTGGAGTTATTATGTCTCTCATTTCTGTATAGCATAATATTATTTTAGATTATGTTCATATAGATTATTAAGCATCTAATTTTGTTGAGATGTGAGATTTGATCTATATATTGATCTATAAGATTATAAAATCATCTCATTATCTATTCTATTTGAGCCTAATTGTAAGATGAAAACAAAAATGACATACAAAAAAGTAAATAACACAAAATGTGAAGGCTTATGCTAAATATATTTCTTCGTGTAACCATAACAAAGCTTTGCAACACACAATGTAGTAGTTAATAGAAATGATAAGAAATAAAATATATATGTATTAGACAACTCATGTACAAAAACAAGAATCAGAACTTTTGAAGAAATAAATTATTTTATTAATGTTTTTATAACAATGAACAACTGCATATAACGCAATATATTTGATTGTAGACACATGTTCATGGAGGTTCCTCTATTTAGTTACAAAAGTTAGATAATACTCTGCATACAAGACTCAAAAGTTCATTTTCACTTAGAAATCATCTTCAAAATGGACATGTAGACCATATATATAAAGAATTCTCAATCCAAAAGAGATATTTTAAATTGTATTTAACTTTGTATAGAGGAGCTCTTTTTCCTAAGGATAAGCAATCTTTCATAAATTTCATGAAAGAGAAGATGAATTTGCAAAGATGTAGACTTTAGTCTTGGTTGAAATGGGTCAGCACTGTATGTGCGCTAGGGGCTCAAGTAGTCCTTGCACACTACAACTAAGAAACACAATGCTGAAAGTAAATTTCTCGAAAGGAAATAAAGCGAATGTTGAATATCAACCAACAACTATGCTTACGCTAAAATGTGTGTAGGAATAAAGATCTGGGCAACAAACAAGAAACTACTCTATTTGCTTTGGCTACAAGAACAGACACAGAATGGACTTCTAGTGGCTGTAGGAACAATCAATGCCAGATTTCTAACTAAGTATCAAACAACAAGTAATACTAAACTAATGCTAAACTAAGAAGACAGATTACTCGCGAAGTGGGCTCCCTTGGATAAGTATCCTCTAAACTAACAAGAACTCAGATGCTCGAACTCATAACTTTATTTGATTCACTATAAATCGTGCATACAAAGAGTAATGTATCTGTATAACTAGAAAAATGAGAGTACAATGCAAAATTGTGCAACCTCTTGAAGAAGGAGCATCAAATTATTATTTATACTACAGCTAAACAAGGCAGTCAACTCCACGACTAGGAGGACGCCATTTTAGGAAAAACAGGGGAAAGTGGAGTGACGACTGTTACACATGCATGGAATCCGGTCAGACATGCAAGTCAAGCGCAAATCCAGCACAATAGTAATGCCCATGCATGCTCGATCATTAAGGTCCACTACAAGGTAGTTACGTTCAGTTGCATGAAGAATCTTTGTTGCCGTCTGCCTTTGACTTGGAGAAATTTCTCAGCTGGACATTATGGTGCATGCCCAGCTGGCGATGTCTTCCATAACTTCGCGTGTTAAGTCTGCAAGCCAAGGTTAGTACACATAATAACTGCACACCAATAACCACTCTAAGAAACATTCATTAATCACATGTAAAATCAATATAGATGACCCACATATTATGCCAAATATCATTAAAGTTTGCAGAGATAGGGTAATGTCAAATGCCAATGGTTTGAGGGAAACATTATGCGAATACCAACACTTAAGCATTAAATTCCATGACATCTATGAGCAAATAGACTATAGATTATATCCAAAACTAGACCAAAAACTAGGCTCATCAGTGATCACAATTCATCTTTAGAAGATCAATAACATATAATTATCTAAGTTATTGGAGCATGTACAATGGTATGAATAGGAGCATTGTTATATTCTAGGGAATGCTTAAAGGTATTGCAGGTAGCTAGAAGCAATAAAGTGTTTACCTTTGATATTGCAAGTAATAGTTGGTGTTTATTTATAGTGCGAGAAGACATGTTCATGGTTCATGTGAAAATGATTAATAATCTTTGACTTACTATGAGCAAAAAAAGCTTATTATGTGTGTTTATTATTGAAAGGAATAATAAAATGAATTTAAAAGAAAGTACTAATCCAATAAGCAATTGTTTGAAGAAAAATATTACCATCCAAGATGAAAACCAAAAGCACCAAGAGCATGCACACCAAATATCCAAGAGGAGACACAAGAATTTGTAAGGGGAGATAAATAATGAAAAAAACCCCTTATATTATGAAGATGGCATAAAGCCTAAGAATATTACAAAGAGAGAGAATGAGAGAGCTTAAGCATAGAATGCTTCTTGGTGAAGAAGGATCAAATAAATAGAGGTGAGAAAGGAGTTGCATAAGTAACTCCCATATCTATGCATTCCACCTTTCATCCTATGTGTGTGCAAGGTGTCAAAATCCTCATAAGGAGGCTACACCTAAACATTAATATTCCTCCAAAAAGGAATTATAAAAATGAGTCATTCTCACACGTGTGAGAATACTCAAATAAGACAATAGACTTGCAGGGATTCCTTTAGAATATTCCTACAAGTAGTTAAATAAGACAAATAATAAATAATCTTCACCTAAGTAAATATTATATTCTAACAATTATCCATGTGAAGAAGTCATGTATACTATAATGTGTGGTATTATTAGGTTTAGTTGTATGATAATTGGTAAATTCTATGTGATAGATAGTTATATGGCTAGAATTTGACAAACACACAACTATCTAATTACTTTTACATATTGAAGAAGATTGGATGATTAATGTTGGATGATGATTAATTATCTAAAAGGGTGGTAAATATAGTTGGAGGTTGTATATTATTTTATATAGATTGAGATACTCTACAAGAGATACTTTTTGAATTGGGTGTAATTTTTTTATGAATACAAATTTTAATGTTTTTTTATTAGTAAGATTTTTCTATCAAGGGTTTTCCCCATAAATTTGTGTCTCATGTGTATCTATGGTTTTTTACCATTTCATGTTCTTCATTTAATGTTGCTTAATCAAATTGTATAAAAAACATAATTGCATTTGAATCATACATATTAAGGTGTTTCAATATCTTAACGTATTAATCAACTCTAATAGTGATTCAATTTTTAACATTTGGTATCAAAGTGTGTTTTCTAGACAAGGGCCATAATGTTTGGATTCATATCCTTACATATTTTATCATGTAACCCTAAATTATTATAAAACCCTAGAGTAAAGGCTTGTTGTGATATGTGTATAACTAGGTACTTTAAAGGATTTTGGGAGAATATAAAACAATTGTATGTTAGATTCATAGAATTCATGTCAACGTTTGATATTGAGAATTTTTGTGGTTAGAACTTCGAGTTATGAAAAATAAAGGCTAAATACTTCTTGGTGAAAATAGACCAATGTGTAACAATATCTTCTTCAATGCAACCTATAGATATGTTTGACGAAGACTAAAATAAATTGGATAAGAAATCTAGAAGCATTATTCATCATTATCTTTCATATTTGTATTAATAAATGTGTCTCAAGAGCCTATATTTACTTATTGTTGGAAAAGATAGGAACCCTATATTGGTCTAAGAGTCATGTAGATGAAACCTTTTTGAAAATGCATTTATACTTCTTGAATATGAAAGGTGGAGATTCTATTAACAATTTTCACAATGTCATTAGTTTGATTGAGTCAACTAGTGTCAATACGAGTCAAGATATATATGAGGATGATCAATGTATTTTTCTTATATGCTATTTACCTAATTAATGAGGAAAATTAATTATGTTAATAAATGATAAATATTATTTACCCAAACTAGAAATCATTAGGATTTTCTTAAGTGAAGAGATCAAGAGAAATTCCATGGATAGTTCCTCTAGCGATCCTCTAGTTGAAAGGGGTAGGTCTAACAATATAGTAGGTAAGAAGGATGGTGGAGGTAAGAAGTCCAAGAAGAAGGATAATTTTGTGAGTCTCCTAGGAAACTTAAGGTGAATTGCTAGAACTATGGCAAGAGAGGTCATATAAAGGAGTGAAATTATAAGGAGTATCCCTCTAATAGGTTCTCATAATAATGAGTATGCTAGTGATACTTTTGTATATGCTAACATTATTGGTGATGACTCTTAGTTGATTGACTTGTCTACATCATATCATAAGAATCATCATAGAGAGTGGTAATTCACTCACAAGGAATGTGATGAAGGACAAGTTTTCCATGTTAATGATAATTCTCTTTGATTAGTTGGCTAAGGTGATGCGACGATATCTTTCATGAATGTGAGAGTGAGGAAACTGTAATGTTTAGCATTTATCAAGTTTTTCTAGATATTTGATTTCTACCTATAAGATGATTAAATTTTATTGCATGTCACATTTGATAAAAATAGTACATGTTGACTAGAGGTATTTTGGTGTTGACTAAAGGTGTGAGGCATGCGACTCTTTTTAGTTTAGAAGCATCAACATTGTGAAATTTAGTTGAAATGTTACTTAACCTTAATCAATTTTGTTGTGGAATCATCATTTAGATCATATTGGAGAAAAATGCCTAAAGAAATTGGTAAATAAGAATATGGTGGAGGGTTGAACATTAAATAAAGCAAGTATTCAAGAAACAAAAAAAAGATGAGAAAAATAATGGAAAAGGAGAGCATAGGGAAAAAAAACCTAACATGTTTTTGTAAGGTACAAAATTGCTATTATTAAGGGATGTTAATATAGGTAGGGATATTATTTAGGTGAAGTCCAATGAAGAGAAGGGAAATCATATAATAAAGAAGGGAAGAATATAAGCTACATGTAGGAGGACATGCAAGTTTCATAGAAGGACCTTTGGTCTAGTAGCAATGTTGAACCTACTATGTTCAATAAGGTTCAAGATAAAGAAGGATATAGAAAATAGATCAATTTTACAAGGATAAAAATTGTTAAAAGTATGCAAAAGGATTACCATTTCTAAATAGTGTTAGCCATAATGCACAAGCCAAGAAGAAAATGCAAGAGTAGCCAAAGTTTAAAGGTTTTTAGTAGAAGACATGTTTAATCAAGTCAAAATAATAGAAAAAGATTATTTTATGTTTAGAAGAGGATATATGGAAGAAGGAATAGAGCATTAATTGGTGATGGGTTGGATTAGAAAATTTATTCCATTCTAATGTTCTCTTCCTAAGGGAATAAACTTGGTTTAGTGCAAGTGGGTTTACCACACCAAATATGCATGATGGTTCTATTGATAAATATAAGGCACTTTTTGTTGCTAAAAGGTTTTTATAGGTTGAGGGTATTGACTATTTCAAAACCTTTTCTCCTATTACCAAGATGGATTCCATTCATCTTGTGTTTGCATGCAAGTGTTACATCATAATGGATGTGAAGAGTATCTTTTTGCATAGTAATCTTCATGAGGATATTTATATGGATAAGCCTAAGTTTTGTGTAGGTCTCTTCACTTGTTTATAGGATTTTTCATTCATTATATGGTCTCAAACAATTCCCTTGAGCTTGGTATGAGAATATGGAAAAATTCCTACTTTCTTCTAGACTCGATGCCATTCCAATCCCATAATTTATACTCAAAGATATGGAGATGATCTTTTGATTCTAGTGTTGTATATTGATGACTTAATCCTTAAAGATAGATCCTCTTCCATGATCCAAAGTGTACAAGGAGTGTTGATAGAGTGGTTTGATATTACAAATCTTGGACTTTTGCACTAATTCCATGGTTTATAGGTTATTAAGTCTTTAGAGGGGATTTCCATTTTTCAATATTTAAGTACACTCTTGATTTTCTTTAATATTTGGCATGCTTGATTGCAAGATTACTACTTTCTTCTAGGTTCACTTGATGCCATTCTAATACTATAGTTTATACTCAAAGATAGGGATATGATCTTTTGATTCTAGTGTTGTATTTTGATGACTTGATCCTTAAATATAGTTCCTCTTCCATGATCCAAAGTGTACAATGACTGTTGATGGAGCGGTTTGATATTACAAATATTGTACTTTTGTACAACTTCCTTGGATTATAAGTTATTAAGTCTTTAGAGGGGATTTCCATATTTCTATAAAAATACACTCTTTATTTTCTTTAAATATTTGGCATGCTTGATTGCAAGCGTGCCCCCACTCTATTCCAATTAGGTGGTGTATTTTCCTTTAGTTTATCCTCTCCAATATTTGATGCCACATTGTACAAGCAATTGGTTGGAATTTTTTATACATTAAAAATTCTCATCTTCATATTTATTTTGTTGTTGGTCTTGTTTCTCATTAATTTCATGATCCACATGAGAATCATTGGAAGGTTTCCAATTTTTTTTGAGATATATTCAAGGAACCTCATATTTTGATATTCAATATACATTGGGAGACTCCTGAGTTGTGGGATTCACTAACTTTGATTGGGCTAGTGATGTTGATGATAGAAATTGTGCTTCTAGTTTTGTCTTTTTCCTTGTTTTGGTCCCATTACATGGTATTGCAAGAAGCAATCTACTATTGTATTATCATCTAGAGGAAGAGTGTCGAGGTGCATTTTTTGCCATCTAAGAGGTTCTTTGGCTTTGATGATTGATGATTGCTCGTTTGTATTTTATCCTCATAGTCTCACCATTATTTGGTGTGATAAGAAGAGCATAATTCATATTTCTTGAAAACAAGTGGACCACCAATGGATTAAGTATACTGAGATCCACATGCACTTCATATGGTTGCTTATCTAGCATGATCTTCTCACCTTATATTATTTTCCTACAAAGGAATAGGTTGTAAACATCTTCACTAAGCCTTTAACATCACTTTGTTATCTTTAGCTATGATCAATTCTTGGGGTGAAGTAAATTGCCTTTAGGGGGGGGGTTCTTCTTGAGTCATCCTTCTTTCACTTGTACATGTTTTCTTTCCATGTTTATTTCTCTCTTTTGGAGAGGAGTTTTTTCCCACAAGGTTTTCTCTTTTTCTCTTTTTGTGAGATATTTGATACATGGGTACCGCATCAACACTTGTTGGTGGGACTATCTTTAATTTTTATGCATTATTTTTTACCTCCCTAATGTACACTTAAGGAGGGCTATTGGTGTGAACAAGGTACATTATCTAACTAGTGACACTTTATGACTTTTTTACACCTTGTTATTTAAGCTTTGGTCATTTACTTTTTGTGTCTCATTTCATAGAATTAAGACAATTTTCATGATCTTATTTTATCCTAGGGTTTTATCCTCACCTATATAGAAAGGTCATCTTATTGCATTGTAGTATACTATATTCATAGCTCTCTAGTAATATAGCAATATTTTCATTACAACCATCATGAAAAGTTTTTTGAGTTTTCTGTTAGAGTGTTGTACCTTCGAGTTATTTTACAACTCCAACAATTAGGTCACTATCATTTAGAAATATCTCAAAGGAAATACTAGCTTTTACAACCTAACCTTAAATATCATATAACTTTGTGCACCAAAAAAATCTTCTCCTCTCTAGGAGTTTTTCAACTTGGCCAAGGTATCTAAGGAGATTACAATGTAAGGCAAGACTAGTAAAAAATAAAGATGACTATAATGGTTCATTATTCTTAAGTGCTTGTTCATGCTCTTATCACTAGCTCGTTTGGCAATCTTTTGATCTTTTGCTTTGTTATAGGCCGCACATTATGTAATTGTTTGTTATTGCAAATTGTCATAAGGCTAATTTTATCTCCTAACCTCCAATTTTATACATGGTCATTAGTACAACTATTTCAACACTTTACCACTATTAACTAGATAGTCTCTACAAAAAGGAGTATAGGGTATGGACTACTACCATTTTTAACATGAAAATATCAATTCATAGTTTGCACTATAAAGGTAAGCATATATTTGTATTCCTTTCAATATTGATAGAAATGGAGAGGTCCCTTACCTCTCACTTGAGTTATAAAAAAAATGTCAAAGTTCACCAAATGTAGATTAAAAATAACTTTCACTAATTAATATGCGGTTCTAGTTTTAATTATGATATAAAAAATTATCTAAAATCTAATTAAGTTACAATAATAAATTCTTCAACAATTTGCTCAGATTTTTAATAGCAAGAAATTATAAGAATTGAGGTTGCACATGTTCAAATTACATTGAAACATGAAAATAAGAGTTGGGGAAGAATAGGCATGTTTGTTTTAAAGGGTAAAGTAGATGCAAAAGGGTGGATATAGGTTAGGAGGAATTTCTTGATTGTTGTAAACAAGTTCAAATATCTTTGTTTATGTGGCAATCTTGCATAGAGATGGAAGTGCATGTATATATGTTTGTATTGGTGCAATCCTATTTATACTAGTTTGGTTGTGCCCCTTCCTATATGTGGTGTTATATAAGATGAGCTAGTGGATCCTCTTGCTTATAGTTGCATCCTCTACAACTATTAGAGCTAAACTATGACATGCAATTAAAAGGGTACTAAAGACTATTTAAGTGATTTGCCTTAATATGATCTTAAAATTATTTAACAATTTTTAGATAATATATTTAAATGTGTAAACCTATATATACTTGTAGATAAACTGAGATGTGCACCAATAAAAATCTCACATAAAACTTAAATATCTATAATATCTAAATATTAGATGCATGCTTGGATGTGACGATTCTCCTCATAAGAACTAATGAATTTCTCATTTCCTTTTAAAATCCTTTTTTAAAACATTCTACTATTTCTAATGGTTGACAAGTTAGAGATTAAGTAGTGTAAAAGACAAAGCATTTGAATAAGAAAATAAGAATTTGAAATGAAGGGACACCATTACATTGTATCTTATCCAAAATGACAAATATAAACGAATACAAAGTCAAAAGTACAAGGGAATGGAAACTTGGAAAGTACGGGGAAATTGCTTGACGGCCATATGTGAGCTCAGAAAACAGTTAGGAATTCTCCGTGGATTGCGGTCACTCCCACGCGTTAAAATTGAAAACAAAAAACGCTTAAGTACTTCACTTATAACCAACTTTAATCACACGAATTAGGTATCCAATCACCCTTAAAAAAAGGTTTTGACCCCTTATGTACGATAGAAAGGATTGAATTTAGAGCATTACTGAAATGATTATCATACTATTATTATTATTTTTGTCATTTTCTTATAGCATATTATCATTTTAGATTATATTTGCATGTTTTGTTCAAGAATATTTGTCTTTTGTGTCTATGATGGAATTGTGATGGTCTAAATATTTTATTTAAAATAAATGTGTCATATAAGATTATTAGACGTGAAAGATTTAATCTGTATATTGATCTATAAGATTATAAGATCGATTCATTAGCTATTCTATTCAAGTCTAGTTGTAAGATGAAAATAAAAAAGACATACAAAAAAGTAGATAACACAAAATGTGAAGGCTCATGCTAAATATATTTCTTCTTGTAACCATAACAATGTACTTGTCAATAAAAAGGATAAAAAATAAAATATATATGTATTAGACAACTCATACGTGAAATAAAACTTTTGAAAAAACAATTTATTGTGTTAATGTATTTTATAATAATGAATAGTTACATATAATGCAATATATTTGATTGTAGACAAATGTTCATGGAGGATCCTCTAATTAGTTACAAAAATTAGATAATATTCTACATATGAAACTCAAAAGTTTATTTTTACATAGAAATCTTCTTCAAAATGGACATGTAGGCCATATATGTAGAGTATTCTCAACCCAAAAGAGAGATTTTGAGTGTATTTTTACTCCAAATTGTGCTAATGATGAACCAACGTATAGAAGAGAAGCTCTCTTTTTTAAGGATAACAAGTCTTAGATAAATTTTAAGAAAGGGAAGATGGATTTGCAAATAATTAAGACTTTAGACTTTCTTGATTTTTCTAAAGGTAGGAAATCCATTGGCTCCAAGTGGATATTTGAAATATAAATAGTGTGATTACCTTTATTAAATTATATGTATAATTAAAAATCATATGAAAGAAATTTAAATGTGTATGAAAGATGCTCTAAATCTAACCTATTTCAACATGTTTTGAGTTAGGATTGACTCTTGGATAACACAATGGACTTTAGATACACAAAATAGAAATAGGAACAAGAGATTTCAATGATAAAAGAGAAGAAAAAGGAAAGTTTTTGCCTAATTTCAAGAAGATAAAAATATGAAAGTTTGTGGGGATGATAATTTACATGTGGAAACTTCCCTAAAGAAGATATTTGATTACCTAAAAAAATAGAGGTGAAACAAACAATGAACAATATGATTTAACTATGTGAAAGAAAGGTAAAATAAAGAAAACATAAACGTTTCACCTAATTTTTTAAAGTTATATTAGAATATCTAAGATCTAAATTTTGTAATAAACTTATAATAAATATATGATTCTATAAATCTAAAATTTTATTTTTATTTGGAATCAAAATACACTCCTAGATGATTTAGATTTATTTGAACACTTACCTAAAATTTTGAGAATTAACTAAATATTTTACTAGATTAGAATTATCTAAAAATTAACATAGAACTTACTTTCATGATTTTGATAATTGATTATAACTATAACCTAGATCATGAAAATTAGTAGATGGAGAAAAATTTCAAAACATATCACAAATAAACTTAAAAAATCTAAAATTGATGAAAACGTATAGAACCAAGAGGGTTTGCCTTTATTTTTGGATGGTATGGATATGAAAATTGTAGAGATGATAATAAATATATTTATAATCCTCTCTAAAGAGGTTGTCAATCAAATATTAAAAAAATATAAGAAACCAATAAAAAATAATGTAGGGTATAGTTAAACAAATAACAATAGAAGACGACCAAAATGGTGGTTCACTTTATTTTCGAAAGGTATAGCCTTGGAACATTATGCAATAGTTGAGTAAAAAACATAGAAGTATCCTTAGATATTCTACTTGATGAGCTACAATGATGCAGAAACATCATCTTATCTTGTTCTAGATTTGCTTTAGAATGTAGTATTAGGTGTTTAATCACATATTAGGAGGTTTCTATTTAATTTTGGACAAATAATTAGTCATAAATTTCAAATTTTGGTATTTTTACTCAACTCCAAGTACCTAGTTAGGGTTTTGAATGCTTAATTTGTAAGACTTGGGTTTGCATGGAATAAGGTAGGTAGTTAGGGATGATGTTGCACTTTGAAAAAATGGAAAAAATTAGTTTTATATTGTTCTGAAAAGAAAATAATTGAAGTTTTTATTTGCAGGTATGCTCACAGGTGTTTTTGATTAGAGGTGAAATATGGGTTTTGAAGGGGCCTGAAACCCTTTATAAAAGAAAGTAGTTGAAACTAAAGGAAAAAACACTAAGCATAGATCATCCCAACATCAGCGAACCAACAACAAAAATTTAGCCAAAAAGGAGGACCCCAACCATAAGCACTACATGTTTTTCAGAATATCTGTCGCCTCCACATCGCTCGTCGCAACCTTCTAAGCATCATCCAAAACATCAGGCATTTCTTTACCAAAAGCCCCAACCGAATCTTTAATCTTGTTTCTAGTTCTAGCACCAGGTCCATCTGTATTCACCTTAGTAATCAAAATATTACTCTTCTCCCCACCCTTCTCAGCAGCAACCTCCTCCTCCATCAACTTACCAACAACACCAATCTCTTCAGAATGAACAGTTTCCTTACGCTTCTTGGAACTAACCATAGGAGAAGTCACACTAGAAAAATCAAATTTAACAACAGATTTAGACACCTCCCCACCTGTCATCACAATAGCCCAAATTTTTTGCATTTGATCCTCAAGGGTGAGGATTCTACCTTCCAGGTTTTGTTTCATCTTAAGAGTTTCCTCTGCCACAATGTTTAGAGAATCTAACAATTTATCTATTTGGTTTTGGATAGAGGACTCTTCAGCCTTACTCACCACACCCCTAACTTTGACATTATTTTTATTGAGTTCATGAAAACACCATTTAAAAAGTTTGAACAAAACAATGGAACCCTCACAAGCAGTTCCCAACACATCAGATATTTCTTCTCTATCAATATTAAAATGCCCCTTCCCTAAAGCATCTTCCTCCTCAGAGGAGCTAACCTTATCCTGATCGACAGAGATTTCCTTACCTTTTCCAGTTGCAACCAAAGTCTTTATTTTGTGGATGGAACTCACAATCTCCTTCACCACAACCTTTATTTTCTTTAGCCTCTCCAATTCCGCATCCTAGGTATCCACAACAATCAAACCACCAACAACCCTAGTCTTACCTTTTTGTTGCAAGTTCGGGTTAACACTGGGAGAATCATCAGCAACCAGACCACCCGTTATAGTGAGAGGAAAGTCTCTCTCTAATATTTGACTTGCAGTCTTTAAAACCCATTTCTTCTTGCTTCCCTCCTCTGAATCCTTCTTCTTCTTGGTTACGGGGGACGATGAAGAAGCCTCGCCATACAAATCATTCTTCTCCTTCACACCCCTACTCAGCAAAACAACAACCACCTCATCACTAAAAGTCACATAGCTCTCTCTAGCACATGACTCACCTTTTTTTGTCTTTCCCACAATAGGGGATTGAGGACCCACCTCCAAAGAAGCAAGTGAATCTGGGACAAAGTCCACATCCTCCTCTGAATCTGACTCCTTTTCCAAAATAAGTTTCCTTTTCTTCACTTTTTTGCTAGTTGGTTCCTCTTTTGAGGCAATCTCATACTCCTCCACTAGCTTAGATTGTTTACCCTTCGGGGTAGCAATTGGCTTAGCCACCTCAAAGGACTTCACATATTCAGAAATAAGAAGGATTAACCCCACATGCGAAACAAGATTTTTAGGGTTTTTCTTATGATCCTTAAGACCCAAATCCAAAGACATCAAGAGATAATAAGGAAAGGAAATCCTTTTCTTATGGCAGAAATGATTGAGCAAGATGAAGTGGTATGCATTTACCACTGAAAAGTGTCCTTCCAAGGTAATAAACGCATGAGCTCTTCTACAACATCTCCCCACAACGCCTTAAGAGAGCTTCTCTGGTAGCCTCCACTCCTCACAATCCTCAAATCCTTGGCTTTGCCCCCCTTGAAGAAGATTTGCATAGTGGTTTGGGAATCCTTTTTATCTCTAAAAAATTTCATACCATCCATGGCTAGACTAGTAATTATACCTGCAAAACAAAGAGAATAAACACCCTAAGTTAGATATTGCAAGCATAAACAAGGATTCCCCATGGAATCGATTTACAATTCAAACTAGGAATGAAAATATACAAAAACACAATAAAAGGATAAGCAAAAGATGAAATCCTAATTTAAATAGCAAACTCTTGTTCCCATGGGGGAATTGGTGCCAATTTGATGTGGAAATTTGGCCCTTTCCCAATTCCTATGATGCAAGTTGATGATTTTTGAGGAATGTTGATCCACTTTGATGATGAATGTGAGAGCTCCAAGCCAAAATCTGCAAGAAATCCTAACTAAGAACTCAAATGATGGATGAGAATTGCTAAGTATTTTAGCATGGTAACTTTGCTTGGAATGTGGATGATAAAATGAGGAGAGGAGCTCTTCATTTATAGGATTTCAAGATGGATGAAAGTCCAAATTTGAGCAATGTGGGACTAACTTTCATCCAGTGATATGGTGCCACTTGTCAAGCTATGAATGGATGATGGTTGTGCAAGATTTGGGGTTTGTGCCAATAAATGCCAATATTTGAAATTCAAATTTGATGAAATGACATGCAAGAGGGAAGGGGAAAATGCAATAAATGCCACTTGGCTCAAGGCAAAGGACATGTAAGAGATCTTAAATGCCTTGTTGGAAGGACTTATTCCCACTTGGATTTTGAATTCAAATTAGGGGAATATTCCAAAAGATGCCATGTGAGGGAAAATAGGGATTTAATAAATGAATTAAATCTATTTTCATGTGCAACTTGCATTATCTAGAGGATGTGACATGAGATTAGATTAAATTAATCAAGGATTGATTAATTTAACAAGGGATTAGATGATGTGACTTATTTGACTTAGATTTATGGATTTATTTAAATCAGATAAGAGAGGAATATGATAAGAGGCTAATTAAATAAATATTTTGATTTATTTAATCAAAGGGGATGGTGTTAGATTAAACTAAATAAGGTTTTAATTTATTTAATTTAATAGATAGACTTTAGAGATTTAATCAAATAAATTGATTATTTAATTAAATAGGGATAATTAGATCGGATGAATTGATTTAATTAACAAGAGAAAATGACTTAATTAGACAAAATGATTTATTTAATTAAGAGATGAATATTGATGATTTTAATCAGATAGGGGAATTTGATTAAACGATTAGACTGAGGGATTATTTAGGAAGAAACGATGTTAGTAAGTCAGGATCGAATGCACGATGCCAATCAGTATATTTTTGATGTCTACAGTTGCAAATTCATTTTCCTCTGTATCAATTTGGTATTATATCAGGTTTGGTACTTGAAAAAGATAAGAAATACTTTATTTTGTGTTGGTAAGTTGCATTGAGAAGTCAAAATTCCACATAGAAGAGGAATGAGAGGAGGTTTCCAAATGAGAGATTCCATTATTGAAGAGATAAGGAATATGAGAGTGAGTTTAGATGGTAGAATTATAGCAGTAGAGGAACATCAAGGAAGAAGAGTTGTCACAAGAGATGTGAGTGACAGAGAGGAAGAACCACAAGCACCTCAAGAAGAACAAGAAGAGGTTGAAGAGCCCGCAGATGGAGGAATAGATAGATTTCTCAATGTAATCATGGGACAAGGGTCCAAAGAAAAGGTAGAAATCTCTACCTATGCAGGTAGTTTAGATGAAGAAACACTTATTGATTGGGTTACAAAATTGGACAAATACTTTGACTATGAAAATGTTCATAATGAAAACAAGGTGATTTTTTCTTGTACAAGATTGTAAGGGCCATGAAGCTCTTTGGTAGGATTTCATACAAGATGAGATGAGAAGAAAGGTAAGCATAAAATTAAATTTTGGGATAGAATGGTAGCAAAACTTAAGGTAAAATTCCTTCCTAGTGACTATTAAACTAACCTCTTCAAGAAGTTATAAAATCTAAAACCTAAAGAGATGAATATCAAAGAGTATATTAACAAGTTTTATGGATTAACCATCAAGTCTAGACATGGGGAAGAAGAAATAGAGAAGACATCTAGGTATCTCAATGGGTTAAGATACAATATTCAAGATGAACTTAGCCTAATCAACACAAGGCCAATAGAAGAGTGTAACTAGTTTTCTCTAAAAGTAGAAGATAAGTTGAATAGAAAAAAAATTAGAAAAATAGGAATGAGGAAAAAATTTTAGAGGTAGGGGACAACAAGGAGGAATACATTTAGTTCAAAAATAATTTAGAACCAAGTCATTTTTCAGAACAATCAAATGATCCAAAAGGTGGATTTAGAGGAAAAAGACCTTATTGTAGGGGTGGAAACACACAAAGAGGTAGTGGATCCACTGGTAAATGTTTCAAATGCAAAAAAAATGTAGGTAATAGGTTTTGGGAATGTCCAAAAGACCCTCAAGCAAACAACTCAAGGAATGAGGGAAAAAATCAAGTAGTCCAAACAGAAGAGGAAAGTGTAGGATCTTTATCCCATGTGGAAGAACCTAAAGTTGGAGAGTCTTTGTTGATGATAAGAGTTGATCAATCTAGCCTAGAATAAAGAATGTACCCAAAGAAATAATTTGTTCAAGACATCGTGCAAATCCCAAGGTAAATGTTGCAAAATGGTTATTGATTTAGGTAGCACTATTAATTTAGTTTCAGTAGAAATGGTAGAGAATATTGGGCTGAAAATAATTCCACATCAAACTCCATATAAGGTTACATGGATCAATAAAGGACAACAAGTGTTAGTAAATGAAATTTTGTGTAGAATTTCAAATTGGAAGCTATAAAGATAAGGTTCTTTGTGATGTAATACCAATGGAGGTGTGTTATGTTCTTTTGGGAAGGCCTTGACAATATGATAGTAAAAATCATGATGGGAGACATAACACTTATATTGCTAAAAAATATGGTAGAAAGCATACCTTTCTTCCCTTAAAGAAGAAGAAGATAGAAAAGTGAAGTCTAGTCCTAGTGTCTTAATGGTGAGTGAGAAGGAATTTTTAAATGCAATGAGAGAGGTAAATATGGGTTTTGCACTAGTAAACAAACCTAGAACTATTATGACAACAACCAAGTTGAATGAGCTACCTCATGTAATGCCCTGCCACACAACCCTAGAGGAAGTTGCAATTAACTACTCAAACATACTAATTTTTTTTTGTTTAAATGAAAATAACATGCAACTTCACTACCCATTTCAACAACCTCTAAGGTTACAAGACTGAGATTACTTTAAAACCCAAACAAGAAACATGAATTGAAACCATAACATTTAATTACTTAACAAATTAAATACGCATACATTCCATACATGATAAATTACACCAAAGCATAAGAGATACCACATGTTTTCAATTAACGATCATATACAATACGATTACAACTCTCATTCCCCGAATGAGGTAAATCCAATAAACAAGGTTACAAATTACATCATCCCCCTCGATACAATGAGGGGTAATAAAATTACAATAATAACTGGAAAGAATAAAGCATGAAAGAAACTGGATCCCATGAGCTCTCCAACTGGAAATCTCATCCACACGAACAAGAAGATGACCCAACGGATTAAGGTGCACATTCCACCCAACCATGTGATACCCGAAGGCTCAACCCCCATGCTAGGAGATAGTAACAAGGATTTCCTATACAAGACCATCCACCCCTAGACACAGGCTAACTCGCACTGACACAACCAATCACATGAACCATACAACCATAAGGATAACACAAGTACAACTCCAACATCACTGACATAGGTCACATTGCTTCCAGAAATAAAACAGATCGAGTATGATAAGAAGACCATACACATAAAATCACGTACCAACTATTGTCGTAGAAAGAGTGTCATCACATAGCTCGACATGGGATCTCCTCTGGGAATCTTCATAGGCTCTGACCCCCACTATGGGTTGTCCTGGTGGCCTCTACCAAATCCCGACACCCATACTCACTCATGCGGAATCAAATACCTCTCGTAAGGACAAGATAGATGACCTTGCCATTCCAGGCCTTCCCGTCCCATCCCAAGTCTATACAAGCCCTTGCGTCCATGAGTGAGGCTCAATTATCTTAATTAGTGTGAAATACTACCTAACTTCTAAGTACATTAATTTAGTTATCACTTGATTAAACCACTTCTGAAGGTTTCCCAGTTTACCTCTTTGGGCTCTGGCCCCTAACAGAAGCCACTCTTCTACTTGACAACAAACCAACACAAAACCAATCAGCAAGGGAATCAAAGTGCATACCAACAAGATAAAACCACTCCAACTCTAGGAGGAACACATAATGAAAACTCACTCCAAACACTGGAGACAACAAAAGTCAAACCACTCTCCAAACACTGGAGGCAACAAAACACATAATCCACTCCTTCCAAAGGAGGCACAAATCACATAAACCACTCCTAATACAAAGGAGACACAAACCATCCCCATTCGTGAAAACCGAGTAAAACAATAGGATATAACTATACGCCCTACCCAAGGCAATACAACGGTTGACTACATATTACGACAACCCACACAATTAAATTAAAACCCCATCTGGAAGACTTACATAAACAAATCACTTTAACTGCCCAACAACGATAATGAGAGAAAACACATAACGAAAAGAAACTTCTGACAATTAAAAAAACCTACTTTAGGATTTCCTAAATCCAAACAATGCAATGACATATTGCATGTAATCAATTAAACTAGGATTTACCAAATCCAAGCAAAGCAATAATACATCATTTGCAAACATCCAAAGCAAGTAAAATTACTTCAAAATCAATTAATTCTCGCTATTAAACACCTTTTATTTAAATCCAATATTTGTCCTTTCAAATATATATTATTTAAAAAAAAAAACTCAATAACTTGATTATGAACACAATATTTTAAATTCTTTGATTACACATTTCATGAAAATAACAAATCTTATCATACATTCGTTTGCAACTAACATGAACTATAATAAAAACCGCTCTCTTAAACATTTCATTTAAAGTAATTAACCATTTCTCATATTTAAAAATTCATCTATTAAACCACGTGCATATTATTCATTTTTCCTTCATTACCCAAGATGATCAAAAACATTTTTTTTTTAAATACAATCATTTTATTACAACATCAATATATTTTTTTTGCATCTATTATAATAACATAATCGTCTCAAAATAATGTATATTTAATATATAAATATATATTAAATATACATATGAAAATATATACTCAACGTATATATAATTACATCTATATATATTTAAATATATATTTATTATTTAAATATATATATTTAAAATCAACTATTAAAATTCCCAAATCCAATTATTTAAAATTACATAATATATACATTATATATATATAATATACATATATATTTAAATAATAATTAAAAAAACAAATTTATTTAAATATTAATATAATATATATATTATATATTATATTATATATAAAATATAAAACAAATAAATAAAAATTTAAATTTAATATATATAAAAAAAACCAACGGAATTACCTTGACCCGCGGGCCCCCCAAAAGAGAGGGGACGCAGCCAAAGGTTGTGCCCAGCCTCCCTTGTGGAGGTGGCAGCGCCCTCCCCACAGGCTATGGGGAAGCGCTGCCATAGCAGAGCCCCTCCATGGGGCACGGTTGTGTGCAGCCAGGCTGCGCCCCCACACACATAATAAAATTTTTGTTTTATTTATATTTTTCAATAAATTTTTTAAAAAAAAACAAACCCATTTTACCAGAAAAATTTTTGTGTATAGTTTAAAAAAAAAAACAGAACAATTTCTCCATGAAAGAAAATTCATAACTAAATATAATATATATATTATATATGCATATATATATTAAACATAATATATATATGTATATATATATAAATCTTTCCATTGATTTACAGTCAAGTTGTGCAAATTTTTCCTCCAAACAAAATACACAGCCAAAGAATTTTCAAGCACAAATTCTTAATCTCTAATTCATAACGGGAATTCCTTTTGTTCATCTTTCTATTTCTATTGTTTGATTATTTCTTTGTTTTCTTTGCAAGTTTTTAAATAAGATTTAACATGGGTTTTGCTTCCAAACCAAACAGAATTTGAAATCTTTTCCAACAACATATAATAATTTGAACACTCTTTCAAAATGAAAACAAAAATCATAGAAACAAACCTGGTTTTTTCTCCAAAGCTTGAAAGATTGTCAATGGAATCCTGAATCCTTCTTCTGATTCCAACTCCTCCAAGGAATCCAAAATTGCTTCTTCAAATCCAAAAGAAAAAAAAAACCACAGCCCATCTTTTCTCCACCAAATTGAAAGTTTTTAAAAAAATATATGAAATTGTATTTGCTCTCATAGAGTTTCCCCCAAATTTAGTCTAACCCCTAAAAATATCCCATCCACCAAATTTATTGCAAATTTGGAGATATTTTCATTTTTAAAAATTTAAAATAAAATTGCTTTCCAAATGGAATTTCATGCATTTAAAAATTTCTTTTTACAAAAGAATTCAAAATTTTGCAAGGAAATTCTTTTACATATTAATTTTCAAAAAGTACAATTTAAAACATATTTTCATTTTTTTTAATTTAAATTTAAATCTAAATAATCCAATAATGCCAAACAACTAACATAATTCAACTTATCACCATTAACTTAATTAATCAATAAACTAAATCTAATCCAAGATTAGATTATTTTATTAATTAAATTAAATTAATCAATAAAATAACTAACATTTCAACATTGCAACCAGATATATTTAATCATCATTTTAACTACACAAGCCATTTAATAACCTTTATAATTTGAAATTAAATAAAACCCAAGGTAAAAAGGGCAACATTAAAACAACTAAACCCGACTACAACTCGACGACACACTATGACTAGGGTGATGACTTGGCACGGAAAACCCAGCTACTATCTCCCAATCGAATACCGTTGGTCAATGGACACGCTCAACCTGTTAAATCAGGTGGAATCGATGTCCTATACCTGTCAACATGCGAACAAAGAGTATATTGAACATGTATATATATGATATAATAAAACACGCCGTGAAGAGGAAATTGTGGAATCATAGGGCACTCACAAGCGAGTGATGCAATCTCGTCCCCTTCACCAATACACTCATCATAGACTGACAGTTCCATCATAAACAATTATCTCATGAAATAACATGTTACAATAACTAATCATCATTACACCAATTAAAACATGTCAAATAAAGCATCAGATAAGATACATCACATCACACAAATAGACTATCGCTCTATAAATAGCGATGAAATAACACACACATGATAAAGTATCTCAATAACCAAAAAGCACATCCAAGCAAACAAGGACACAATGTCCAGCCAGAAAGCAAAACAGAGGGGTATTACACCTCAAGAGATACTAACCATGTTGGAAGAGTATGTTGATATAGTGGTGAATGAGTTGCCTAATGATTTGTCACCTATTAGGAGTATTAGTCATCATATTGACTTAATACCTGGTACAAGCTTTCCAAATAAAGCTACCTACAAGATGACTCCACATGAAAATGAAAAGATCAAGAAGCAAGTGTAAGAAGTATTGGAAAAAGGTTTGATAAAAGAAATTCTTGGCCCATATGCAATACAAATAGTATTGGTGTCAAAGAAAGAAGGAGATTGGAGGATGTGCACAAATTCAAGAGCAATAAACAATATTACCATTAGGTATAGGTTCCCTCTTCCAAGAATAGATGATTTGATGGATTGTTTGTGTGGTTCTAATTATTTTTATAAGATTGATCTCAAGATTGGTTATCATCAAATAAGGATAAGGAAATGAAATGAATGGAAAACTACCTTTAGGGATAATGAGGGGTTGCATGATTGGCTTGTTATGCCATTTGGTCTTACCAATACCCCAAGTGTAGTTATGAGACTAATGAATGAAGTTCTAAAACCCTTCATAGGTGAATTTATGATTGTTTATTTAGATGACATATTGATCTATAGCTCAAGCAAGGAAGAACATATCAAATACCTTAGAATGGTAATGCAAAGATTGCAAGAAGAAATATTATTGATTAATATCAATAAATGTTTATTCACAAGTATAAAATTAGTGTACCTTGGTTTTGTGATTTCTCAAGGTGGTTTAAAGATGGACGACAAAGTGAAAGCTATAACTGATCGGCCAACTCCCAAAACACCTTATGAGGTAAACATATTTCATGGTTTGACAAGGGTTTTTAGGAAATTTATCAAAAAAATTAGTGGAATTTATGCACCACTCATAGATACTATAAGAGGGGATAAAATAATTTTTTGATTGATGTTGATAAATAATTTTATAGTTTTTGAATAAAATTATTGAACAACCTACACTATCACTTTTTTTATTTTAACAAGGTTTTCCAATTTGAATGTGATGCAAGTAGGGTAGCCATTGGAGTTGTCCTAAGTCAAGAAGGTAGACTTATTGCATACTTTAGTAAGAATTTAAATGATGCAAAAAGAGGTATTTATCTTATGATCTTGAGTTTTATGATTGATTCAAGCCTTAAGGAATTGGAGACATCATTTCATGCCTAAGGAATTTTTTATTTTCATTGATAATCATGTACTACAATTCATAACCAGCCATCCCAAATTAAGTCAAAAGCACATGAATAGGGTGGAGTATTTATAAAATTTTACTTTTGTTATCAAGCACAAAAAAGGCCAAGCCAATAAGGTAGAAGATTCTTTTATTAGGAGAGCCTTACTCATAAGAGAAATTTAGATAGAAAGTGGAGGAATAGAGTCTCTTAAGGAGTTGTATAAATTTGATTTGGATTTCCAAGAAGCCTATGAGGTGTGTAAAAAAACAACTATAAGAAATAGAGAAACTTTTATGGACTACATGTTTCAAGATGGATTATTTTTTAAAGGATCACAAGTATGTCTACCAAGGAGTTTTGTGAGAGAAAATTTAAGTAAAAAAAAAATTGTGTTAGTCTTGCTGGTTATTTTGACCTAGATAAGACTTTAGCTCAGTTAAGTACTCATTACTTTTGGCCTAAAATGCAATCAGATGTGAGAAATTTTGTAGAAAGGTGTAAAGTGTGTCAATATGCCAAGGGAATGAGTACAAATTTAGGTCTTTATCAACCTTTACCAATCCCAAATAGACTTTGGGACTCCATTAGTATGAATTTTGTTCTAGGTCTACCTAGAACCAAAAGAGGCCAGGATTCAATCTTTGTTGTAGTAGATAGTTTTCTAAAATGGCTCATTTATAGTATGAAAGACCACAAGTGATGCTACTCATATTGTTGTTTTTTTCTTCAATGGGTGGTTAGATTATATGGCATTCCATTGAGCATTATATTAGATATCTAGATACTAAATTTGTGGGACACTTTTGGAAGACTTTATGGAAGAATTTGGGCACTAATTTGAATTTAAATTCACTATACCACACTCAAAGTGATGGAAAAATAGAGGTGGTCAATGGGACTTTAGGTAATCTACTAAGATTCTTAACAAAGGATAATCCCAAAAAATGGGATCTCATCTTGCCATGAGTAGAATTTGCTTACAATGATTCGCCTAATAGGAGTACAAGTATGAGTCCTTTTCAAATAGTTTATGGTTCACATTCTAGAGGTATTTTTGAGTTGAGGTATTTAGAAAAAATGGAGAAAAAAAGTGTTGAGGGAGAGGAGTTTGTTATTTCTATGCAAAAAATACATGAACAAGTCAAGAAACAATTAGAGGAAAGTGTGACTAAATACAAGAAAAATTAAGACCTAAAGAGGAGAGAGGTTAATCTTCAAATTGTAGAAATGGTATTAGATTATTTGAGGAAGGACATGTTTCCAAAAGGTAAGTATAACAAACCAAAATGATGAAAATTGTCCCTTGTAATATTTTAAGAAAGTTTTCTAACAATTCTTATGAGATAGAATTACCAAGTGGTGTTGAAATTTCTCCTATATATTCAATGTTGCAGACTTATATCCATATAAAGAAGGTGATGATGAAGGTGATATAATTGAGACCAAGGAAATATCATTTAGGAAATGGGAAAACCAATTGCCAAAAGATAACAAGGAAGAACTAGAAGCTATTATGGACAAGCAAGTTGTTAAACAGACAAGGGGTAAAGAGTACTACAAGTACTTAGTGAAGTGGAAAGGTCAGTTCAATAGAGGATACTACTTGGATGACTAAATCAAACATTAATAAGTGTGGGAGTAGCCTTGCATATCTCATGAGTAGCTCATGAGCCAAATTTTTGCTCCTTGGGAGTATGATGTAGGAGCATCATTTTATCTTGTTCTAGATTTCATCAATCCCAACCATATATCCTATAATTGATCATTCACATTTGATCAATTGTCTTATTCCACTCCTTTTATTAATTAAATAATATCTTTATTATTTAATTAATATTTTCCTTATATTTCTCCTATATTTATTTCTATCGCTCCTAAGGTCTAACTCTTGGTAAATAATCATCCAATATGAACATTTACCTGGGCCTTTATCTCCTTCCAAGTCCTAAATTAAATAAATATTTTTTATTTATTTTATTTTCTTTTTATCTATTTTTATTAATCCCTCCTAATCACCTTCAACCACCTAACTATATTCTAATCATTTACACATACATCTAAAAAATGATTAATAAAGGATCAATTGATCCATGTCCCCATGTGGATCCACATGGAATATCTTGTACATGTATGATGCAGCACATGACATGCTTGGAGCATAGGCCATTTCTTCTACTCCCCATAAATATAAATTTTAAATTCATCCTATGTACTTGGGGTATTGGAACACTCCAAATATTTCCTTTCTAAGATCCTTCCAAAGTACTTTGAAGTACTTCCTCACATCCTCACCATCCACTCTTTCCCAAGGTTGATCTCAACCCTCCATTATCCTACAATATTGAAGCCTCCCACCTCAACCAAACCACTTCATCCACCTAGCCATACCTCCTTCCTTAAGAGGTCTCAAGCATCTTGGGCCTTTGATTTACCTTTTTAATCCAAGCCCCCCATTTCTCCAAATCTCTATAAATTGGAGAACCCTTTATCAATTTAGCAATAACTTTGAATGAAATGGTTTTTTATTTATTGGGCATTTGGCATATCACCACGTAATCATAATCACTTTAAGCATTTCAAAAAATCTGCTATCACTAGTGCAGTTCAAGGGAGTTCAACATAAGTATACTTGCATTTTTTGTTTATTATTTGAATTCCTTTATATGTCTTTACTTGAGTGTTTTGAATTGGGTAGTTTAGATTAGTTTATATTATTTTCTCATGTTTAGTTTCACTTGCACATAGTGATCCTTCAAATTCCTTTTGCACTTGCTCACAGACATCAAGTGTTAGCCTTTTGAGTCATGCAATTTTAAATGATTCTAAATTTATTTCATATGTAGAAGGTTTTTTTCTGAGTGGGACAAAATTTTCATAGAGGATTATTCTTCTTTGATAAATAATCATACTTGGGATCATACTTCTCTTTCTAAAGGAATAAAGTTGGTTTAGTGCAATTAGATTTACCATATGGTTCTATTGATAACTATAAGGCATGTTTTGTGGCTAAGGGGTTTTCACAAACTCAAGGGTATTGAATATTCTAAGACTTTTACTCATGTCCCCAAGATAGATTCCATTTTCTTGTACGTTTACTTGCTACATCCTAGGGATGGTCAATTTATCAAGTAGATGTGAAATGTTCCTTTTACACAATGATCTTCATGAGGAGATTTATATGTAGAAGCCTCCAAGTTTTTTGTACAACCCTTCACTTGTTTGCAAGATTCATCATTCATTAAATAATCTCAAACAAGACCCTCAAAATTAGTATGAGAAGATAGACCATTACACATAATTATCATAGAGGAGTATAATTCTTCAATGAAGAATCATATTTGGGATCTTACTTCTCTTTCTAAGGGAATAAATTTGGTTCAGTGCAATTGGAATTACCACATGAAATATGATGAACTGATGGTTTTATTGATAAACAAAAGGAAAATTTTATGGCTAAGGGATTTTCACAAGTCAAGGGTATTCACTATTCTAAGACTTTTACTCATGTTACCAAGATTTATTCCATTTGTCTTCTACTTTCACTTGATGCAAAGAAGTAGGTTGTAAACATCTTCATTTAGACTTTGACATCACCTTGTTATCTTCAACTATGAATAATGCTTGGGGTGAAGGAAGTTGTCCTTAGGGGGTCATCTCGAGTCCTTCGTTCACTTGTACATGCTTTCTTTTCATGTTTATTTCTCTCTTTTGGAGAGGAGTTTTTTTTCATAGGGTTTTCTCCTTTTTCTATTTGTGACGAATATTTTGTACATGGGTACCTCATTAGAATATGTTGGTGAGACCAATATTTATTTTCATACAATATTTTATAAATCCCTAAGTTGCACTTAAGGGGGTGGTATTGGTGTGAACAAGGTATGTATTACCTAGCTACTTACACTGTAGGACCTATTCACACCTTGTTCCTTAAGCTTACTTAGGTCATTTACTTTTTGTGCCTCATTTTATAGGATTAAAAAACATTTCATGATCTTATTTTCATAGGGCTTCATATAGGTCTTTATCCTTGCTTGTATAGCAAGGTCATCTTATTGCATTGTAACATACTATATTTATATATTTTTGGCAATATAATTTAATATTTAGTGCATCTCTCATGAAATGTTTTTTGTTTTGTTGTTATATTTTTGTACCTATGAGTTCTTCCATAACTCCAACAATGAGCTCAATATCATTTAGAAACATCTCAAAGGAAATACTAGGTTTTACAACCTAACTTTAAATGTCATGGAACTTTTTGTACTAAAGAAATCCTCTCCTCTCCAAGATTTTTTTAACTTGGTTAATGCATTGAGGGCGATCAAATTTATATAATGGAAAGAAAGACTAGTAAAAAGAGAAGATGACTCTTATGATTCATATTTCTTAATTGCATGTTCATGTGCTCTCACCACTATCTATTTAGTGGTCTTTTGATCTTATGATTTGTTAAAGGTGTCATACCTAACAATTTGTAAATTGTTGATCTATTAGGCTAGTTTTGTTTCCTAGCCTTTACTTCTATACAAGGTCATTACTACCAGTCTTTTGACACTTTACCACTATTTACTAGTTATCCTCTACATAAAGAAGTACATATGAACTAGTACTAGTTTGTAAATGAAAATTATGATTCATTTTCCCACTATGAAGGCAAGAATATTTTTATATTTCATTTAATATTAATAGAAAGGGATAGGCCCCTTATCACACTTGAATTATTAAAAAATATAAAAAATGTAAGTTCACCAAAATGTAGATTGAAAATAGTTTTTAGTAATTAATATGAGGCTCAACTTTTAATTACAATATATATTTTTTTTTAATCTAAAATATAATTAAATTACAATAATACATTCTTCAACAATTTGTTTTGAAAAATTTATAGCAAGAAATCATAAGAGTCGAGGTTGTACATGTTCAAATTAAATTAAAGCATGAAAATAGGAGTTGGGGAAGAGGTGTATTTGTTTAAAGGCTACATCCTAGGGATGGCCAATTTATCAAGTGGATGTGAAGAGTTCCTTTTACACAATGATCTTCATGAGGAGATTTATATGTAGAAGCCTCCAAGTTTATTGTAAAACCCTTCACTTGTTTGCAAGATTCATCATTCAATAAATGATCACGAAACAAGACCCTCAAAATTAGTATGAGAAGATAGACCATTACACACAATTACATCATAGAGGAGTATGATTCTTTGATGAAGAATCATACTAGGATCTTACTTCTCTTTCTAAGGGAATAAATTTAATTTAGTGCAATTATACTTACTATATGAAATGTGACTTTGATGGTTCTATTGATAAATACAAGGCACATTTTATGGCTAAGGGATTTTCACAAGTCAAGGGTATTGACTATTATAAGATTTTTACTCATGTTACTAAGATTTATTCTATTTGTCTTACATACTTTCACTTGCTACAGAGGAGTGGGTTGCAAACATCTTCATTAAGACTTTGATATCACCTTGTTATCTTCAACTATGAATAATTCTTGGGGTGAAGTAAGTTGTTCAAGTAGGGGGTCATCTTGATTCCTCCTTCGTTCACTTGTACATGCTTTATTTGCATGCTTATTTCTCTCTTTTGGAGAGGATTTTTTCCATAGGGTTTTCTCCTTTTTCTATTTGTGATGGATATTTGTACATGGGTACCTCATTAGGTTGTGTTGGTGAGACTAATATTTATTTTTATGCAATATTTTCTAAATCCATAAGTTGCACTTAAGGGGGTGGTATTGGCATGAAGAAGGTAGAATACCTACCTACTTACACTATAAGACCTAGATTTACACCATGTTCCTTAAGCTTACTTAGGTCATTTAATTTGCATGCCTCATTTTATAGGATTAAAAAACTTTCCATGATCTTAGTTTTCCTAAGGCTTCATCTAGGGCTTTATCCTTACTTGTATAGCAAGGTCATCTTATTGCATTCTAACATACTATATTTATATATTTTTGGCAATATAATAATATTTGTTGCATCTCTCATGATTTTTTTTTATTTTGTTGTTAGAGTTTTGCACCTATGAGTTCTTTCATAACTCCAACAATGAGCTCAATATCATGTAGAGACATCTCAAAGGCAATACTAGATTTTATGGCCTAACTTTAAATATCATGAAACTTTTTGCAGTAAAAAGTCCTCTCGTATCTAAGAGATTTTCAACTTGGTTAATGCATCAAGGGTGATCAAATTTCTAAAATGGAAAGCAAGAATAGTAAAAAGGGAAGATGACTCTTATGGTTCATAAATCTTAATTGCATGTTCATGCTCTCACCACTATCTATTTAGTGGTCTTTTGATCTTTTGATTTGTTAAAGGAACCATACCTAACAATTTGTAAATTGTTAATCTATTAGACTAGTTTTGTTTCCTAGCATTTACTTCCATACAAGGTCATTACTACCAGTCTTTTGACACTGTCACTATTTACTAGTTAGCTTCTACATAAAGGAGTACATATAAACTACAACTAGCTTGTAAATGAAATTTTTTATTCATTTTCCCAGTATGAAGGCAAGAATATTTTTATATTTCATTTAATATTAATAGAAAGGGATAGGTCCCTTACCACACACTTGAATTATTAAAAAATATAAAAAACGTAAAGTTCACCAAAATGTAGATGTAAAATAGTTTTTAGTAATTAATATGAGGTTCAACTTTTAATACCCGCTTTTAACCTTGTCACTATTTACTAGGTCCATTACTACGGTCTTTTGACACTATGTCACTATTTACTAGTTAGCCTCTACATAAAGGAGTACATATAAACTATTACTAGCTTGTAAATGCATTTTTTTATTCATTTTCCCACTATGAAGGCAAGAATATTTTTATATTTCATTTAATATTAATAGAAAGGGATAGGTCCCTTACCACACACTTGAATTATTAAAAAATATAAAAGCGTAAAGTTCACCAAAATGTAGATGTAAAATAGTTTTAGTAATTAATATGAGGTTTAATACGACTTTTCATCACTATAGGTACTACCCGGTCTTTTGACACTAGTTATTTTAGTTATTTCTACTAAAAGTACATATAAACTACGACTAGCTTGTAAATGAAATTTTTTATTCATTTTTCGATGTATGAAGGCAAAATATTTTTATATTTCATTTAATATTAATAGAAAGGGATAGGTCCTTACCACACACTTGAATTATTAAAAATATAAAAAAGCGTAAAAGTTCACCAAAATGTAGATGTAAAATAGTTTTTAGTAATTAATATGAGGTTCAACTTTTAATTACAATATATATATATATCTAAAATATAATTAAATTACAATAATACATTCTTCAACAATTTGTTTTGAAAAATTTATAGCAAGAAATTATAAGAGTTAGGGTTGTACATGTTCAAATTAGAATTAAAGCATGAAAATAAGAGTTGGGGGAAGAACAAGTGTATTTTTTAAAGGCTAAGTAGATGCAAAGGGTGCATAAAGGTTAAGAGAATTTCTTGATTATGTAAATAGGTTTCAAGAACTTTCTTTATGTTACAATCTTTCATAGAGATGTTTAAGTGCATGTCAACATGTTAGTACTCAATGATCCCTATTTGTACTAGTGTAGTTGTGTCCCTTTCCATATATGGTGTCATGTACGATGAGCTTGTGTACCATGACATGTAAATAAAAGAAAAAAGGGGTGATGAAGGTTATTTGTGAGATTTGCCTCAATACGATCTTAAGACTATTTAATAGTTTGTAGATAATTTATTTAGATGTATGAACCTATGTTCTTATAAAAAGATTGATGTGTGCACTAATAAAAATCTCACATAAAACTTCTAAGCAGTGTTACCCCAAGTTTCTGAGATGAGGACGATAGGGGACGGTGGGACGAGTCCCCAAGTTTCTGATTTTTCAGGCCAAATTTGGGGACGGTGGGGGGACGGCTATATAAAATATAGAAAAAATTAAAATATATAAGGAAACTTTAAATATTCATATGAAAACATGGATAAAGCATGCATATATACATTATAGAAACTTAGCATATAACATTTGTGTTAAGAATTCATTGTCAATACTCAATATGCATTCAGAATTCAGAATTCATTGTGAATATAGATGTGATATTAAACACAGTACATGCTGCCGTCCCCGGAACATTTCGAAGACGGGGACGGGGGGTTTAGACCCGGGGACGCGTCCCCTGGTAACACTGCTTCTAAGATTTTTTGTATTGATTATTAGATGTCCATAATGTTAATTGTCACATGTGTATTTGAGAGTTAAATTTGCGTAAAAGAGGAAGCAATTGAATAAGAAAAAAATAAGAATTTGAAGTGAAGGGACACCATTACATGCAATCCTATCCAAAATAACAAAGTCAAAGTATAAGGGGATGGAAAAACGATGTGGATTTAGTTCATTGACAGTCACAAGTCATATTGCGTTTTCACAGGGAAAACTCCCAAACTTCTGTTTACTACTAGAATTCTAACACTAATTTAACTGTAGGCAGTCTTAGACACTATGCGGAAATTGGTTGACGGGCATATGTGAGGTCAGAAAATAGATATTCCTACCCACTACCCAGGAACCAAATTCTCCATGGATTGCGGTCAATCCCACGTGTTAAAATTGAAACCAATGAGAGACTAAATGACGCTACTTGACCTGTAAGCAACTTGAATCACAGGCGACTCACCTAAAAAAGGAAGAAACAAATGAACTACCCTATCATCCTATTCTTTAGAACTAGTCAAGGATTGGAGCTAGAGCATTACTGCAATTTGGAAGGATTATCCGATTTAAAATAATTTAGAAATAGGAACAAGAGATTTCAATGATAAAAGAGAAGAAAAAGGAAAGCTTTCACCTAATTTCAAGAAGATAAAAGTCTGAAAATTTGTGAGGATGATAATTTATATATCTGAAAACTTCCTTATAGAGAATATTTCATTACATAAAAAATGGAGCTGAAATGAACAACGAATAATATGATTTAACTATACGTGAAAGAAAGGTAAAATGAAGAAAACAAAAAAAATTCACCCAATTTTCTAAAGTTATATTAGAATATCTAAGATCTAAATTTTGTAATAAATTTATAATAAATGTATGAGTCCATAAATCTAAAACATCATTCTTATTTGGAATCAAAATGCACTCCTAGATGGCTTACTTTTATTTGAATGCTTGCTAAACTTTTGAGAGTAAACTAAATATTTGATTAGATTATAACTGTCTATTAACATGGAACTTCCTTTCATGATTTTGATAATTTATTCTAACTATAACCTATCATGAAAATGAGTAGAAGATGGAGAAAAATGTCATAATATATCACAAATAGGCTTAAAAGACACTAAAAGTGATGAAAAGCATAGAGAACCAAGAGGGTTTCTCTTGATTTTTGGATGGTATGGATATGAAATTTGTAGAGAATATATTTATAATCTTCTCTAAAGAGTTTATCAATCATATATCATGAAAGGATAAGAAACCAAAAGAAATAATGTAGGCTACAGTTAAACAAATGATGATAGAATAAAACCAAAATGGTGGTTCACTTGATTTTGGAAAGGTAGAGCCTTTGAACATTGTGTGATAGTTGGTTACAACACATAGAAGTATCATTAGATATTTCACTTGATGAACTACAATTTAGATGGGAAAACTTAACATAAAAATGTATATTCTTGGACTATAGGAGAAAAAATCAAAATAAAGAAAATCGAAAGTTTTCACTTGAATTTTTATTTTGTATGAGAAGATATAATACATGAATATTATGAGATATTCATGATGAATATTTTCTTTCAAAAAATTAAAATGACAAGGGCGTTTAAGTTCAAGACAACCTAATCCTATCCAAATATCTTATTGAGCTTTCTAAAATTGCTTGAAATTAAAATGTCTTAGATCTAGCTGTGAGAAAAAATGATAGCATTTCTATGTTTCCATAAGGAAAATAAAATTTCCACCCTAAAATCATGTTAGACTTGGGTGTACTTGGAAGGGATGCAAGGAAAATCCCCCAAAAGAATCATATGCCAGGAAAAGGGTTTTGGCTAAAAGGGGCAAAAGAAGTCATGAATCCAACTCCAAAGTTGTTAAGCATAGGAAAAAAACTAGAAGAGATGCTTGGAAGTCTCTACTTGGCCATAAAATGGAAAAAGCAGGTCCAAAATGCCCATATGTCGAAGGTGAGAGCACACAGGCAAGACTTGGAAAAGAATACACTGAGAAAAATGGCCGAGCTTCAACTCAATAATAGTTGACCAAATGTTATGAAATTGATGTTTCCAAGTAGATAGTGGTGACTACAAATGATGTTGATGGTTTAGCACAGACACCATGGGGAGGTGTGGAGAAAGCCAACAATGCCCCAAATGCGGCTTGTAATTGTAAAAAGCAATAACTGGGTACTAGCACCAATCTTTCCACCATGGTTTAACAAAATGAATACCTATCTTGTGAAGCATTTTTTGTGAAAGAGAAGCCAAGACAGAATCAAAATTATATCAATATTGTTGTGGGAGTTGAAACAAAGCTTTCATATCTTCCCAAGAGCAAAGATTGATCATGATTCTAGAAAATAGATCATGGGGAGTGTGGATGCCTTTTTTATGAAATCAAAGGGCATGCACCCAAGGTAAACGAGCTAGAGGGAGCCCTTGAACTTGAATAAGTGGAGATCACCAGAGGTTGTGATGGTTGAAGGACAACCCATCTTGAAATCTAGAACCTGCATTGATAGTCAAAAGCGACTGCCTTCAGCAGAATATTATATTTCTCCTAAAAGGAAAAATAACACGCCCAAATCTAACTCCCAGGTCACAGGCAATTAGTTCTCAATTATGCTAACTTCCTTAGCGGTCGATGCCGCTGTAATGTTCAAGGGGCCTTTGCTGGTAACAAAGAACAAGAATGCATAGCATCAAGTAGTCTACGTTTTGGGGGTTTTAAATAAAAGAAAAAGATAAACCAGAGCTTTAAATCAAAGAACGTGAATAAAATTCTTACACATCCAGACATGCATATTAATAATGAGTGTTTATTCCACCTAACCACAACTATAGCAAGATGCAATCCATAGAATAAACTATTCTACTGCATACATCCATAATGCTAATTCAGATACCATCAATAATCACTAAACTTACTTCAAACAAATCACCCACTCATCATCCAAAACACAGATCAAATGAATACAATAACAATTTAATTCACAGATAATCCAATGATATGATCTTGAATCTAGTTCCTTCTATTAACTTTCATCAAATAAGGAACAATTAAGCACAACAAAATCACTGGCGTATGGATTGATCATGTACCATTAACCTTATCAAAATGGATCCAAACTTTGAAAATCATGACATGAAAACATATGAAAATTGTAAAATAATCAAGCCTTTTACTAAACTTTTCAGAGTATCTTTCTAAAACATTGAAATCCTAGATCTAGTTTCTATCTTCTATCATCAGGTGGCTGATCTTTCTTCAATTAGCCGACCTTTACAAAGTAGATTCTAATAGTACATATAGAGTGCCACATGCACAAATTTCTTAATTATCAATCAAGATCCACAATTCATGGAGTCAGAATTGAACACAAAAGTGGACTAAATAATCCCTGTTTCAAGGCTGATCACTCCGTCAAAAAAAAAATGATACTCCAAGAAGAAAATGAAACCCACAGATCAGACTCAAAGTAGAACTTATGTCAAAATCCACAAAAAGAGAAGAGCAGATAGAGCATGGTGAAAAGAGTCAGTCACTTTTGCACTAAATGCTCAAGAATGTACTCGTCAAAACTAGAGAACACCTGTTGAAGAGTATCTAAATCTGACCCATCCAACCAATCACCTTCAAATTTGATTCTTTCAAACTCTGCGGAAACCAACCTTTACATCTCCTTTAGCTTGATTAGCTCCTTTCTGGCAGTTCTTACCTCCTCCTGGATATCCATAAACTGATCTAACAATAAATTCTCTCCATCATCTCCCTTTTGCATAATCTCTTCAAACCTACTCCTCCATTTCTCCCTTAGTTTATCCAAAGATAGGCCTTCTTTGTTGGAGGAATCTAAGTTGATTAAAATAGCCACAACTACCTCTAACTCAATCATCTGTTGATTCAAGTCTTCATTCATTTCTCATACTTCTTCTTGATGTCCATGCATAGCTCTTGACTTATATCTTATGATGCTCACAGTTTTCTCCACAAAATCTTCATTACCCTGCTC
>VDFB02353493.1:389643781-389676451 GCA_007258455.2 Sequoia sempervirens
AAACTCAAGCTCAAGCCCAAGCTCTATACCAAGCCCAACAAGCTCAATCACTAGTGCACGCGCAAGCACAATCACAATATCTTGCACAACAACAAGCAACACAACATCAAGCATATCAGCAAGCACTCAAACAATACCAAGAATAGTAGGAAGCAACCCGATTAGTTTCCCAACAACAAGTGCAACAACAATTCCAACATCATCCTTTAATAGAACAACAACAATAGGACCAACAACAAGCATTGTTGGTACAACAACAATTGCAAGTATACTTGGATCAAAATAATATGCAAACACCATCTATCAACATATCGACCAATCCACCCATCCCACCAGCAAATGAACCACCTCAAAACACTTTCATCCCACCCCCTGATCCACAAAATGATGTGACAACACAAATCAGGTTGCTCTCACAGCAAGTGCTCGATCTTCAATCAAGGCGAACCAAAATACCCCTAGCAACTTGTGCCCTTATCCGTTCAATAGGAAACTTACAATGAAACCATTCCCAAAGGTATTTGAGATCCCCAAATTTGACAAGTACTGTGGGATGAGAAACCCTGAAGATCACATCAGGGAATTTCAGGTTCATTGCATGGAAGTTGTGTATGATGATACCTATCTGATGTGGCTATTTCCTAGGAGTTTGGATGGCCACGCCATGGAATGGTTCTCTCACCTACCTATAGGCATCAAAACATTCCAAGAAATCATATACGCATTAATCAAAAAATATGCATGCAATATCGCTATGGATGTCATCCACCGTCCCCATAGATCTTGATGCAGAATAATTCCAAGCTATGGTTGGAAACATCATTACACCCAACCTCCTTACATTTTCCAATCAAGAATTTCCCTCTCAACCATCTCATAACCATGCACTCCATTTGGAGGTCTTAGTGCATAAAAAAAAAGGCAAGCAAGTCTTGGTGGATAGAGGTGTAGGCTTGAATATTTGTTCTCTCAAGCTCATTAAGAACCTAAAAATATCAGAATATTCCATTGATAAAGGTAAAGGTATTACAATTAGAGCATATGATGATCAAGAAAAAGTGTCCCAAGGCACAATCCAAATCCCCATTCAAGTAGGTCTAGCTATCATGGAAACAACCTATCAGGTCCTAGACCTCAACTTGCCTTATAACATTCTCCTGGGACGTCCGTGGATCCATGCAATGCAAGAAATAGCATCAACCTTCCATCAGTGTGTCAAATTCACATATGAAGGACAAGAGGTCACCATCCATGGATATCTTGAACCATTCTCCTACTACAAGAACCTAGAGGAAAAATACTACAAAATACCTCAAGTGCCTAAAAATGATGAAGGACCATCAACACCATGCATTGATCTAGCCACTCTTGCTTCCACTTCTACAAAAGAGACACCCACCACTCCTGTCATGCCCACCATCTCTGATAACAGAGTGATCATCTAGGACAATGGTTACAGAAACTACATAATTCCTAAAAATGTTTTTTTGGTAGGAGAGTTACCACAATCTCCTAGATCACTAGGACGTCTGCAATCAAATGAAGCTTCCACTTCTTGAACATCCCCTGAAGAATATCCCAAATTCATAATTTGGAGAGATCTTGGCCAAGAATTCATAGAGGAGGACTCATCTCATCTCTTATACCAAGATAATAGATCATCAACTAATCTACCAATGGATGACAGAAGCAAAGGTTTGTAAATGATGCTCGCAATGGGCTATGATAGAAACCAAAAACTAGGGAAAAACGACAATGGTCTTATAATACCCCTCATTCTTGAGACGTGAATGAGAAATATTGGCCTCAGATGTACCCCTCTGAGTATAACCATACATGGATGAGGTCCCCTAGTTAAAGCAGTCAAGACTCCCCATGAACCAACACCAGCTGAACTTCACTTACATGTATCCACTTGCCATGTCATAGATAATTTCACTTTTGACATAACTAACATCTGTAGTAGTAGTGATGACGAAGATCCCATAACCAACCTACCCATGCTCTTTGAGGATACCACCCTTCTCATGATTAGCACCCTATCTTATGAGTCTGAAAACCAAAACCATGAGATTCGCCTAGTTTACCCCCAACTCATTGATTATGACCAACGAGGACCACCAATTCTTGACACATTAAAAAATGAAGAGGTACTCTCAGAATTCATGGGACTACGTGATAATATTCTATGTGGGGATCAAAAAGAAGGATTCATCATTGAGCTAGATACACATCCATACTATGGGGAAATGATTGAATCCCTCAGTCACAAAAGCGAAAACCTAAGAATAATCTCTAGGTCCTTGAGTGAAACCACACTGTGGCACTCTCCGACCCAAGAATAGTAAAAAAAAAGGATGCATCCAATGGTGAAAACCTCTCTAAGGTGCCTGAGGATGGGGGATTCAATCTTCCTTTTTAGAGCTCTCCCTTAGGAAAAATGAGCAGTCCTAGCAAAAAAATGCAATCCAGTTAATCTAGGAATAGAGGAGACACCACACATCACATTCTATGTGGAATCATTACTATCAAAGGAACAAGAGCTCCTAGCAGCCTTCTTGAGAGAATGACAAGTAAATTTTGCATGGAGCTATGCAGACATGCCTGGGCTTGACCCATAGATTGTAGTTCATCATCTAGTAGTATATTCTGAAGCAAAGCCTATCCAAAAAAAGCTCAGGAAAATGCACCCTCAGATTGCCTTACTAGTCAAAATGGAATTAAAGAACCTACTTGACATGGGATTCATATGACCAATTGACTACCCTGAGTGGGTATCCAATCTGGTTCTTGTTTCAAAAATAGATAGAAGCATCTGAATCTGCATAGACTTTAGGGACTTAAACAAAGCATGTCCAAAAGAGAATTTCCCATTGCCTAATATTGACATGATTGTGGACATGACAGCGATACACGAAATGATCTCCTTGATGGAGGGTTTCTCGGGATACAACCAAATAATGATTGCTAAAGAAGACCAACACAAAATAGCCTTCACTTTTCCATGGGGGACTTACTGCTGGAAGATGATACCATTTGGCTTGAAAAATGTTGGTGCTACATACCAAAGAGCTATGACACTAATCTTCCATGACATGATCCACAAAACTGTCAAATATTATGTTAATGACATACTAGCCAAATCTAGAAAGAGGAGGGATTGCATAGTAACCCTAAGTGCTATCTTTGACAAGCTGGAGGAATACAAGGTCTGATTAAATCCAAAGAAGTGCATCTTCAACGTACAATCAAGAAAGCTACTAGGTTACATAGTGTCAATGAGAGCTATTGAGGTAGACCCTACCAAGGTAAAAGAAATCCTTGAGATGTAGGCGCCCAAGACATTAAAATAATTGAGAGGTCTCCAGGGAAGACTTCAGTCCATTCAAAGATTCATCACACAATTGGAAAATAAGAAAATCATGTATTATCACCTACTTCACAAGGGAGTAGTGTACAAGTGGGATGATAAGTGTGAGGAAGCCTTTAATAAGATCAAAGAATATTTTCTTACACCATCAGTCGTTATGCCACCAATCCTCAGAAAGCCATTGATCCTATATGTGTCAGCAACAACAGTGGCCCTTCGAGCTCTCCTAGCTCAACACGATAAAAATGGGACAGAAAGGGCCATCTATTATATTAGTAGAACAATGGTTGGGCATGAGTTAAACTACTTGCTCATTGAAAAATAATGTCTACCTGTAGTGTTTGCTTCATAGAAATTTAGACATTACATGCTGGCACACAAAATCAAACTCATTTCCAAAATTGATCCCCTCAAGTACATACTATCAAAAGTAATGCTCACCAGAAGAATGGCCAAATGGGTCATGATACTATCAGAGTATGACATTTAATATGTGGAGTGGAAATAAATCAAAGGCCAAGTCATAGCAGATCAACTTGCAGAAGCACCAATCTATTCAGAGAATCCACTTATATCAGAGTTTCCAGATGAATCCATCTTCAACCTCAGCATAGCTGATCACTAGAAACTCTACTTTGATGGCTCATACATGCAACATGGATCAGGAGCTGGTGTTTTATTCATCACCCCACAAGGGGATTGTATTCCTAGATCCTATAAACTGGAATTCCCTTGCACTAAAAATATTGCAGAATATGAGGCTTTAACCATAGGTCTCAGAATAGTAGTGTAGTGGCACATCATGGCCCTCAAAGTATATGGAGACTCCCAACTAATAATAAATCAAGTGAATGGTGAATACCAAACAAAGGATGATAAGCTGAATCCATACAAAAAGCTGGTGGAGACTCTCACAGAATCCCTTGCAACATCCTAAAACATGAATTCTTGATAGAGTAGCTTCTCATGCCTGCATTTGAGGTACAAGAGTCAGAATTTGTGTGTGAAATCATTGGTCCCGATGAACCCTGGTACCATGAAATTTATACCTACCTATGAATAGGGGTCCTACCTATTGACTTACCCTCAAGCTTAAAAAGAACTTTTGTTAAAAATTCCTCTAAGTTTGTCATCCTAGGAAATACCTTATACCATAGAAGCATAAAGGGAACCTTATTATGCTCCCTTAATACTGACGAAGCCTTGACTACTTTAACTGAGGTGCATAATGGGATTTGTGGTTCACACTCGAGTGGAATGACCTTGGCCAAGAAACTGTTGAGGACGGGGTATTATTGGCCCACTATGGAGAAAGAGGCACATGACTATGTCAGAAGGTGTCTACAATGTCAGCAACATGGGGACCTCATCCATGCTCCAGCTCAAGAGCTCCATCCCATCATTACACCATGGCCCTTTTCATAGTGGGGGTTTGATCTCGTTAGGAAAATCACTCCCACCTCATCTAATGGCCACAAGTTCATCATAACCATCACTGAGTATTTCACCAAATGGGTCGAAGCCATACCAATGACCTACAAAAATAGGAAGAAGATATCAAAGTTCATCCTAAACTATCTCATATGTCGATATGGCATTCCCCAAGCTATTATATTTGATAATGGTGTTGATGGTGTTTTCTGCACAACAACAACTTATACAAGATACAAGTATCCCATCTCTCTCGAAAGGTAAATCTCTATCAGCAAGCCTCAAGAGATAACCCCAAGGTTTCTAATGTTAGGTCTTGACAATGCATAAATAACTCAGTGATAATGTGAAAATGTTGGTAATCACAAGGGGCCTTACAAATGAACAATGCTGGAAGCGTACTTTCATCAGATGCAACAATATGGTGATGCTTTCAATCCTAAAACTAACCCAGATTCAAAATAAACAACAAAAGAGATAAGGGTTTTAGAGGGATTTCTAAGACTAAAACCTAAGATCAATCACAACAATGATGAATGTTGCAGATGGACATATCCCTAATGAAACCAATCTCTTTTTGATCAAGGACAAGCCTCCAACTGCACAGAGATGGTGCAATCTTCTAAGGAAATTGAATATTTTCAAAATTTGAACATTCATTCACATACCCAATAACTGGCGCAATGTAAACAAGCATCCACAGTTGAACTTAGCGCAAAATAAGGCTTAGAATAACTTTACACAACAACTTACAATCAACAAATCACTAAAAGTATGGACCAGAGATCGATCAACATCATTAACATTTTACCATTATTGCAAAAGAACTGAAATCTAACATCTAACATTCGAGAATCAAGAACAAGAAACCATAAACTGTCAAAGTGTAACATAAAGCTTGCCAAATCAACAATCCAATTGCATTAACTTCTCCAACATTACATAACAATTTTCATTCTCTTTCCTCTCCTATAGCTACTATCTTGCAGAATCTAACTCCTAACTTAGCCAATTCTGGCTTTTAATCAACTCTTCTAACCTAGTCTCCCTCTTACAAATGAGACGACACTGGCCTTTTATAGAAAATTACATTTTGAATCAAAGACCAAGATTAAATCAATCCAATGGCACAAATTACACCTCTAGAAGCATCCAATAGTTGCATTTAATTTGGGAGCTCATGGTACATCCTCATCCAATTGCATAAAAATAGTTACATCATGGAACAATGAGAAAACAATATTATGCCAGCCTGCCATTAATGAGAATTATGATTGGATGATGAAATCAACTTCACATGTTTTCCAGAAACTCCTTCCAGCTGTAGATAGTTTGGGCACATATTCTTATGCAAGTTCCACTTTTAAAATTTGAATTGAACTCTTCCATATTTCCCTTTTGGCACAAATCCATATGCAAGTTCCCCTTTTAATATTTATTTATTCCTAAAAAACACATATCATCATTAGTAGCTCACATTTTTATATGGAAACTTTCCATTTTCATAAATTTTTCTATTTTTGGAAATTTTATTTTCAAAATTTTCTATCCATCTCAAGAATTTTATTTTCAGGAACATTTTAAAATTTCAAAGAAAAAATTTCCATTTTGGAAAAAATGCATTTGGAAAAATTTCCATTTTGGAAAAATTCATTTTTGAAAAAATCATTTTTTTCTTTCCATTTTGGAAAATTTTGGGTTTTGAGGGAGTCAAGGAATTTTTAGGAAAATCCTTCAGGGACGGAATTTCCCGGATTCCCTACAGAGTTGAAATCCCCTAAACCTCATAACTTTTTTTCTAGAAGGAATTTTCAAAAAGTTCAAAAAGCAACCCTGCCTAATTTTTCGTCCTCTATACATGGGTGCAAAAAATATTTACATATAACATTGAAAATTCACTTCAAAATCCCCATTTTTGAATTACAAGATAGACAAATTTCCCCTAAAGCCTCAAAAATATTGTCCTCATCAAACCCTGTCTAGACTTAATCCCAAAATAACCTCCCAAGAAGAGAAAAACCAAAATTCGACCAAGCCAAGGGGCACAAATGCAAAAGAAAAAAAAGAGGGTCCCTGCCTTCGGTGGGGCGTGTGTGTGAAAATTTCACAACAAATGGGACACCATTCAAAAATTAGGATGTCCATGACCTTTGCAAAAAATTCAAAATCCAACATCGCTTCTCCACCCCATATTATCCCCAAGGAAATGGCCAAGAAGAAGCCACTAATAAAACCATCCTAAAGATTCTGAAAAAGACACTCAATGATGCAGGTCATGACTGGAATTTCTAGCTCAATCCCTCCCTTTGGGCCTATCGAACTAGCATCCACACACCCACTAGCGCCACCCCATTCTCCCTAGCCTACGGATCATAAGCCATACTTCCCATTGAGATCGATCTCCCATCACTAAGAATATCACTGCAAAATCTTATCACAGATGAGGAATACCAAGTAGCAAGACTAAATGAGTTGGAACTATTGGATGAGTGGTGTATGGATGCCTTAAATCATTTGCAAGTCTATCAGAACAGACTCAAGAGAAGCTATAACAAGAAAATCAGAAGCAGGACTTTCCAAGTTGGAGAACTGGTACTAAAGGAGAATCAAAAGAATGTCCCAAATCCAAACAACAAAGGAAAATTTGAACCCAATTGGTTGGGACCATTTGTTATCACAGTGAGCTATAAGTCATGGGTATAACAGTTATCAACACCTGAAGGGAAACCTGTGCAGGAGCCCATGAACAACTCTCATCTCAAATTTTTTATGCCTAATCATTCAAGGCATAGAACCAAAAAATCCAAAAAATCAGAAAATGTCCTGAAAAAATGGTTACCCTGATGAAAACCCAGCAAACAAGTGTCTTGGTGACAACAAAAATAAAAACAAAATAAAAACAAAAAAATCAAAATCAAAATCAAAAAAAGGATTAAAAACATTAAAGAGAAAAATTGTCCTCTGGTGAAAACAACTTCGGTGGCACTTTGGGCAAGTACCTTGGTGAAAACCTGGTAAATAGGTGCCTTGTGTAAATAAGCACTTTCCATCCACCAGGACCTTCGTAGCTTGTTCTGCATCATCCATCCATTATGCTTCCATCATCCAATGCATTCCATATCTCCATCCATCCATTTGGCATCTGCATCATAGCTTGGTCTTGTGTTCATGTCATGATCCCTCCTAGTACTACTCAGCCCATTCTCAAGGTTAGTTTTTCCTGCCTTTATCAAAGTAGTCTATTGCACCATGTTGGGGGCATGATCTCATCGGATCAGATTCGTGTATATTGTTGAGGTCCTAAAATCAAAAAAACCAAAAACATCATAAAACCAAGAAAACCCAAAAACATTGAAATCATATCAAAATCCAAAAAAATGTCAAAAAATTAGTCAAAAAGGTAAAAAATAGAGTCGTCTTGTCAAACTATGGGTCTCTGAGCCTTAAACGTAGGCAAGGTTGATCTTTGATCATCCCCTGAGATAATTAGGTTAGTCTTTTAGGAGTCTATCATAATAAACTAGCATCTCATCATGTATATCTTCATCTGTAAATCAGTCAAGTTGTCAGTCGAACTACGTGGTCTCTATGTATATAATGTAGGCAAGGCTAATCTGTTGATCAGCCCTCGAGGCCCTTAGGATAGGTCCTTAGGTTAGTCTCTTGGTCAAAATCTCAAAAAACCCCAAAACATTTGAAAATAAAAAATCAAAACATTTGTAAAATCTCAAAAATACCAAAAACAGCCTCAAAACATGTCAAAACTCCAAAAACATCCAAATATTTGAAAAAAATCCATCTGTCCCATTTCACTTTCATCCACAATAAACATCACTTATAATAAATGATCGTTATCCTCAATCTTTGGTAAAACAATCAGAAACAAGTCTAGCAGGTGAAAAGTAAAAACTCAAAATGTCAAGTTTTAGGTTTAGGTCAGTACATAAACAAGTTAGTCAACTCTTTGTGTCGATAACCTATCATCCAATCAGTCTCATATTAATCATCTGATAACATCATTTCCTAGAATGTATCCTTCCTACAATGGGAATTATTTATCAGAAAGAACACTTTGGATAAACGAAATGATGTGTTGCCATCCACTAACATGTCCTAGGATGTATCCTTCCTACAATGGGAATTATTTATCAGAAAGAACACTTTGGATAAACGAAATGATGTGTTGCCATCCACTAACATGTCCTAGGATGTATCCTTCCTACAATGGGCATCATATTTTGGCAATATTTTTGGTTCTTATCCTTAAAACACACATTTCCTTTTGGTTAGCGGTATTGAAGAACATTAGCTTGTTTGTTTTCTTTATCTTTATCTTTTTGATTTATCTTATTTGAGCTCATTCCAATAACCTCATGATGATGTCCAAACAAAAATATTTAGAGAGATAGGAATGGGGCATCGATCATTATCTTTTTATCTACTACACTTGTTGGACATTCTTGTAATAAAACTTGGTGAATACTTGCTTTATTTAGGTATGTATGGAGGGTGTTTTAGATATCTTTTTGACCACAATGAAAGGATCTCCTTTCTATGTTTTGGTCCGATATGTGTGAAATACCTAAAGTGCATCCTACTAAGGTTTTTGTATGTTAGGTGTGAACAAGGATACTCCTATCTAATTGTCGATTCAAAGTACATCACACTAGATACAACGTCATCCTAGTTCTTAATACCTTGATGCATCATATTTATGTGTTATCAAACATAAGCTAATTGGCCCTTTTAAAATCCTAACTCCTTGGCAAGCAAATCATCATCCTCATCTCATGTCTTGTTGGAATCTCTTCTTTCTTCCATTCATTCTTGATTTTCACGCTAACAAGGTACTATGACAGTTAACCATTTATCACTAAGAACGCATTCATCTTGCATCCACAAATAGTTAGCACAATGCATATCATATAGAAAACATTGATCATCTCATAAGCATATAATATAGATTTGTTATTCTAAGCATCTCATATTCATAACATTACATACACATTGCATATAAACATCTCTTACATAATCACATGAAACATAAATAATCCATCACATCATCCATTGCATAATCATATAACCACCATCGTATCACATAAATAGGTCATTATAAGCATAAAGTATAAGCATTTACATCCATTTGCATAAATCATACAAAAAATACATCATAAACATGCATATCATCCATCATTCATCCATATCACATAGAACATCTCATCAAACATCCATTTTATACACAATTGTCACAAATGCATATCATATGGCATCATACATTAGGGGCATAATATAGATCTGTTAGTCACATAAACCATTGCATAACGCATATATCATCAGAAAGATATAAAAAAAAAAAACATCCATACATAGTACATCATAATACCATAACATCATTGCATCACATATAGAAATAGGAACATCCATAATGCATAAAGTAAAGTTAGAACATGGCATATCAAAATCGTCATCTCATATATCATCATCTACTATCATAGTAAAAAATAATAATCGGATCATTGTACATGTGTATGTCAATAAGTACAAAGGCCCATGGGGCTATAAAAAATGAGCCCATAAGGCACAAAAGAATAGTATCTCGATCAAAAGCAGTCTAACTCTCTTGCCTGCTGCCCTCACCTCTATCACCATGACCCTCTATCAGTTTTTGGTTGGTTCATTGTGAAAAATATAGGGCCCGAGCTGCTCTAGGTATGGCCTAATGATAAAGCAACTGATAGTAATCTGCCTCCTGGATAGCCTCCCTGTATGAGCGAAGTGACACTATGCTATGAGAGGACGAGGTAGCCATGCTCTATAACTACTATCTACGACCCATCTCTATGGGCGCCTGTAGCTCTGCAACCTATCTCTACAAAATGGCCTGATCTCTCTTGGCCCTAGCCTAATCCCTCTCTGCCATCAAAACCTGAATATGAGCTTCCATCTATAAAATCTGTCCATCTTGAGGATTTGGCTGTCCTGCTGGTTGTACTAGTGGGGGCTAGACAGGAGGCTAATCCTCACCCCCATCTCATGGTGATGTGGAAACCCAGTCCTAATGCTTGATCAACCCGTGGTCCTGGTCTTGCATATGGACATCAACATGGATCTGATGAGCTAGATCCCTCACTAGCTGATCCTGACACTTGCCCTCTCCCCACCCTCATCCTGCCCCTTTTCCCCTCACTCTTCATCAAGCAGATGGTACACCTGGAACTATTAGCCATAGGGGTGGCCAAAACCAATCTCTGTAAGCCTGTGTAACTCTTGGATTAGCAACTCCCTGATCATATGCCCATGGCTAGGCCAGTAGTTGCCTGAAACTATCCACTACCTTAGAGGTAGGAATGTACCATCCCCATGAGCCTTGGCTCACTATCCTTGCAAACATGGTCACATGGCCATCATCCATTTTTTCCTATACCTCACCAAACTAGCGCTGAACTCATCCTGGTAGATACCTCTTGATTATAGTATGCTCTCGCCCTTGCATAAACTGGTCCTGGTGGGAAAATAACAGCTGCTGTACATCATCATCCCATCCAGGCCGACCAAGGTATGGGTGCCATGTGAACACTATCATGTCATCAAGGACCCTCCTCCAATGAGGAATCTTGTGATCGCTTGTGTGTGAAAGACACACCACCTCTATAACGCATGACTGTTGGATCATCGAGCCCCATCGGTACTGCAACAACTTGTGGCTGAAGAACGAAGATATGTTCCCATGCCCATACATGAAGGAGCGTGACCCCTACCCCAAGTGCTATGCCATCCAAATACACATACTCATGAAGATCCCTATAGAGGGAAGCCAATAGAACTAGATCCCATGTGAAACATATCAGCCTATCATGAACTATCCACTCCTAGCAGAGCCCCCAACCAATACTGAAATACCAGACCTGCCGATCTGGAGTGACAAGACCTAAAATAATCACTGCAATCACCAGACATAAGGGTGAGGTCAGGGTCCTGTGATTCTCTAGCTCTATCTGGCCCTCACAAAATATAATGTCCTCTGTGGCTAGAACGACATGGCATGCGTCTCATCTGACATCCATATCAAATATCACTTGCTGCCCATGAATCAGCAATCTAAGGATCCACCACATGTCCTCCAAGGTGATAGTGGCCTCCGTGGTAGGAAGGTGGAAGGATGAGGTCTCATTGTGCCATCTCTTGGCAAGCACCAACATGATGCCTAGGTGGGTCCACACAGGTGGTGCATAAGTGATATACCATAACCCCATCTCTCGAAGCCACTCCTGCTCTCTATCAGTCAGATCCCGCAAATAGCCAAATATCTCCCACAATCTGTGCTTGTGAGAATAAAGCTCCCTTGCCACCTCTTGCATCAAGAAAGATCACTGTGTTAAAATCATCAAGGAAAAATCATCCTGAGTTAATCTCAGTGCTCAAAAATCACCCCAACATTGCAATTTGTGAAGGCATTGCAGTTTGAAATTTACAAACTGTGATGTTGGCACCTTCAAAGTCCCAAACTACACCACCGCGGTGCACTTTGTCAAAGTGGCACAGTTAAGCCTGAAACCCTAATTCTAAAGTTCGCTGCAGCATTGGAGTTTGAAATCCAGTGCTGCATCTCACGAATGCGTCGGAGTTTGAAGTTTGTTCCTAAACTCAAAACTCCACCATGGTAGTCCATCTTGCAATGGTGGGCTAGTTTAAAGGACTGAGGGGTCCAATTTGAAATTTGAGTGGTGCTATATAACACTATTGCAAGAGAACTAGTTCTAAATGCAATAAATGAACGCGTAAAACAAAAAATGAAGCTCAAGACAAGTTCATGTACTAGTGCCCCAGTGCTTGGAGGTTGCTAGTATGTCCATACTCGATCTGAGATATGCATCGAGAGCTATCATTGAGCCATCTCATCAGGGTTTCAAAGCTCAAAATCTCAAAATTCGTTGAAGGCTAAGTGTGAAAATGAATTGGAAGTGGCCCCCCGAGGCCTATTTAAGCCCAAAAATTAGGGTTTGTTGACCTCGTTTAGCCATCCTACTAGGGTTTTGGTCCCTCGATCCTGTTTTTGTTCATCCAAGGGCCGTCCTACACTTTACCTCAGCTTTTGACCTCCTGGAGTCTTTTTGGACCTGTTGGGCACCTTGTCCTCTTTTTTCACAAGATCATCCAAAAATTAGAATTTTTTGTCCAATCTCTCAAGGGGGCAGTATATCGGCAAATTTTCTTCACCGAGGTAGTAGTGGGGCATTTTTTAAAATCAATTATTTTTTGGCTTTTGATAAAGACCATTTATTCTTTGAACCAATGCAACGAGTGCATTGCTTCAAAGAGGGGAAAAATGTAGATACCAGTTCATCCAAAATCATCCCTCGATCTAACCATTTAATCGAATATCTTCATTTGATTAAATTTATCAATGTTTCTCTCTTAATTAAATAAATCATCTTATCTAATTAAGTCATTCTTTCTTGTTTATCTAATCTGATTAACCCTATGTCCATATTTAATTAAATAATTCATTTTATTTGATTAAATCTCTAATGTCTATCCATTAAATTAAAAAAATTAAAACCTTATTTAGTTTAATATAATTTCATCTCTTTAGGGTATGTGCAGGATCATCATGGAAAAAATAAGCCCTTAAGTGGCAAAAAATTCAGAAAAATCAGAGTTAGGCAACTTGATGTAAAAATTTGAATAAGTTATCTATATTATTTCAAAAATATGTAAAAGTAGAATCTGTAGCAAATTGAATTTAGTTTATAAAATACTAGGTTTTTTTTAAAAAAAAAATCTGTTTGGTGAAAATTTGAAATTTCAATGCAGTAGTACTTAAATTTCAGGGAAAAAATAAGAAGTAGGTGTTTGTATGACCACCCTAACCGCAATAAAATGATAAGATTTTTTTATAAGATTTTAGAAATAAGTAGAGGACTTATGTCCGGATGTGATGCATATTTTTTTGTAATTTTTCCAAGTACATAATTAATTATGAATTTTTATTACAACTTTTAAAAAATATAGAAACTGTATGTCCGACCACCTTAACTTGGTCAAAACTTCATGAAATTCAATTTTTTTTTTTAATCCTATAGTATCAAAGCATAGAATGTGATGCATGTTTTGGATTCAAAAAATGTGATACCGTTTGAAAGCTATAGATGTTTTCAATCAACCTATCAATCAGGGACTTTAGTCGTAATTCAAATAGAAAATGAATAATAATTATTTATTAAATTCAAAGTAAAGCATAATCTATATTGGTGGAAAGTTGAGAATCTCCTTTAAAAACCTTTTCATTTCATTAATTTTGGGTAAAAAAAAAGTCGTAAGCCACATACCCTACAAATACCCATCAGATCACCACTTTTTGGCCCATCATGATCCTGCACATACCCTTTAGTTAAATAAATAATTTTTTTATTTAATTAATCTTGAAATCATATTCTTCTGATATTTGATTTAAATCAATCCATAAATCTAAGTCAAATTTTCACATCAGCTAATCTCTCATTAAATGTATGTATATAAGTATGTATGTATCTATGTATGTATTTAGAGGAAGGGAGAATTTTAAGAGAGAGAGAGAGAGGTAGTGAGAGAGAGTCTGGAGAGAGGGAGGGGTGGAAGTGAGAGTATAAGAGAGAGGTAGTGTGAGAGAGAGGGAGTGGGAGAGAGAAGGGGTGTGAGTGAGAGACTTGAGAGAGGGAGAGGATGTGGGAGGCAATGACCTGAGAGAGGGATAGATAGAGAGGGATGGATTGAGAGAGAGAGAGGGGGGTGGGAGGGAGAGACCTTAGAGAGAGGGAGAGAAAGGGAGTGGGAGAGAGTGGAGGGAGATAGAGAGAGATAGATAGAGGGGGCAAGAGAGGGTGGTAGGGATTGATTGAGTGAGAGGTATGTAGAAAGAGGGAGATGGTAGATAGAGACAATTAGAGAGGGTAGGAGAGAGGGAGGGAGAGAGAGGTGATATGCATAGGTAGAGAGAAAGGGATAGGGGTTGAGGGTATAGTGTTGAGGGTTGAGGGATTAGGGTGGAGGACCTATAGGGTTGATTGTTTAGGGTATTAGGGTTTCAGGGTTGAGGGTTTATGATTAGGGTTGAGGGTAGAGGGTATTGGGTTGAGGGTATAGGGTAGAAGGTTAAAGGGTTTAGGGTTGAGGGTAGATGGTTTAGGGCATAGATTTGAGGGTATATGGTTGAAGTATTAGGTTGAGAGTCCAATGCAAAGCGTAGAGGGTATAGGGGTTGAGGGTTTAGTGTTTAAGGGTTGAGGGTTAAGGGATTAAGCGTTTAGGGTTGAGAATTGAGGGTTGAGGGTTTAATGCATAGGGTAGAGGGTAGAGGGTAGAGCGTTTAAGGGTTGAGGGTTGAGGGTTGAGGGTTTACGGTTGAGGGTAAAGGATTGAGGATATAGGGTTGAGGGATTAGGGTTGAGGGTATAGGGGTTGAGGTATTAGGGTTTAAGTGTTGAGGGTTGAGGGTAGAGGGTTGAGGGTTGAGGGTTTAAGGGTTGAGGAATTAAGGGTTGAGGGTTTAGGGATTAGGGTAGAATTTTTTCTTGCATTTAAAGGTTTAAGGGTTGAGGGATTAGGGTTGACAGTAGATGGTATTGGGTTGAGGGTAGAGGGTAGAGGGTAAAGGGTTTAAGGTTTTGGGGTTTTAGGGTTGAGGGGAGGTTTAGGGTTGAGGGGTTGGAAGGTTTAAGGGTTGAAGGGTTGGGGTTTAGGGTTGATAGATTAGGGTAGAGAGCGAGGGGTGGATGGATAGAGAGATGGAGTGAGAAGGGAGATAGAGAGAAGGAGAGGGGAGGAGGGAGGGACAAACATATATGAGGGTTGAGGATCCAATGTATAGGGTAGAGGGTTGAGAATTGAGGGTATACAATTGATGACCTATAGGGTTGAGGGAGTAGGGTATTGGGTAGAGGGTACATATAGTTGAAAGATTGGGGTTGAGAGTCCAATGTATAGGGTAGAGGGTATCATGGTTTAGGGTTTAGGGTTTGAGGGTTGATGATTGAGGGATTAAAGGTTGAGGGTTGAGAGTGAGGGATTAAGGGTTGAGGAGTTGAAATTGAGGGTTGAGGTTTAATTTATAGGAGTAGATGGTTTTAGGGTTGATGGTTGAGGTTTAATGTTGAGGAGTAAGAGGATTAAGGGTATAGGGTTAGAGGGATTAGGTTGGGGGTCAATGTATAGGAGTGGGGTATAGGGGTTGGGGATTAGGGTTTAAGGTTTGAGGGTTGAGGGTTGAGGGGTTAAGGGTCAAGAGGGTTGAGGGATTAGGGTAGAGAGTTTACTAAGTGGGTTTAAGGGTTTAAGGGTTGAGGGAAGAGGGTTGAGGGTTGAGGGTTTAAGGGTTGAGGGTTTAGGGTTTAGGGTTTAGGGTTGAGTGTTTAAGGGTTTAAGGGTTGAGGGTATATGGTTGAGGGATTATGATATAGAGGGAGGGATAAGTGAGATAGAGAGAAGGGGAGAAGAGGAGGGAGGGAAAAAGATATATTAGGGTTGATGATACAATGTATAGGGTAGAGGGATGAGAATTGAGGGTATAGGGTTGAGGCCCTATAGGGTTGATGGTTTAGGTTATTGGGTTGAGAGTATAGGTTTGAGGGATTAGGGTTTAGGGTAGAGGGTTTATGGTTTAAGGGTTTAGGGTTTAAGGATTGAGGTCTTAGGGTTTAGGGTTTACAGTTGAGTGTTTAAGTATTTAAGGATTGAGGGTTTGGGGTTGAGGGATTAGTGTAGAGAGGTAGGGATATATGTATAAAGAGATGGAGGGACAACTGAGATAGAGAGAATGAGAGGAGGGAGGGATAGAGATATATAGGGTTGAGGATCCAATGTATAGGGTAGAGGGTTGAGGACCTATATGGTTTATGGTTTAGGGTATTGGGTTGAGGGTATATGTTTGAGGGACTAGGGTTGAGGGTACAGATGGTTGAAGGATTAGGGTTGAGGGTCCAATGTATTTGGTAGAGGGTATCGAGGTTAAGGGTTTAGGGTTTGAGGGTTGAGGATTGAGGGATTAAGGGTTGAGGGTTGAGAATTGAGGGTTGAGGATTTAATGTAGAGGGTAGAGGGTGGAGGGTAGAGGGTTTAAGGGTTGAGTGTTGAGGGTTTAAAGTCAAGGGTAGAGGATTGAGGGTATAGGGTTGGGCGATTAGGGTTGAGGGTCCAATGTATAGGGTAGAGAGTATAATGGTTGAGGGAGTAGGGTTTAAGGGTTGAGGGTTGAGGGATTAAGGGTTAAGAGGCTTGATGGATTAGGGTAGAGAGTTTAATAAGTGGGTTTAAAGGTTTAAGGGTTGAGGGATTAGGGTTGAGGGTAGAGGGTATTGGGTTGAGGGTTGAGGGTTTATGGTTTAGGGTTGATTTTTTAAGGGTTTAAGGGTCAAGGGTTTAGGGTTGAGAGATTAGGGTAGAGAGGGAGGGATGGATGTATAGAGAGATGGAGGGAGAAGTGAGATAGATAGAAGGAGAGAAGAGGAGGGAGGGACAAACGTATATGACGGTTGAGGATCCAATGTATAGGGTAGAGGGTTGAGAATTGAGGGTATAGGGTTGAAGACCTATAGGGTTGAGAGTTTAGGGTATAGGGTTGAGGTATTAGGGTTGAGGGATTAGGGTTGAGCATAAAGTGTATTGGGTAGAGGGTAGAGGGTAGAGGGTTTAAAGGTTTAGGGTTTGAAACATAGATTTTTGGGACCCTATGGACTACTCTTGCACTTCTAGGGTTTTTCATCTAAAAGGAGAGAGATAGGGCCAAAAATGCTAATTTATCACTCAAATTAGGATGTATGCAATGTTTTTTAATGTAAATGGACTTAACTAGTGCAATTGACTAATCTGAATGATTGAAAATGAATTCAAAAGTGCAATTACAACTATGTTTGGAAACACATTTGTGATATGCAAACAACTATGCAAATGAAGAAATAATGAAAAAATATAAAGTACAAGCATGAATCTAAGTGCAACTGGATGAATTATGATGTTTCTGGAGTGTTTTGGATGCTGATGGAAATTATTGAATTTTCACAATGGGACTCATTTTCCCAGGGTGGCGAATCAGTCCACCTACTGGTGAAAAACTGTCGAGCGCTAGTTTCTGTATGTCGGGATCCAGAATCTAACAAAACTCAAGTTTCTAGTCCTAAGGTAGGACTCATTCACCATAGGTGGTGAATTATTTCTCTCCTAAATTTCTAAAAAATCAGGAGACAACTCTGCAACACCAGATTTGGAAAAGTCTGCTTGTCGGGTTTCCAAAGTCAGTTCTACAGAAAACAGACAAATAACTCTCTCCAAGCTTGAATTTAACTCAAGTTAACTTGAACCACCTAGTTGACCTGGAAATTAATCTCTACATACAAAGAGCTACAAACAAACATGCAATAGGGGAAAAATTATTAAGGGTTAGTGAATAGGGGTTTGCCTTGGTCAAACCCCACTTTTGGTAATTAAACTCTTGAAAAGATAATGAAATGAAAGGGAAAGATAAAATAATAACATGCAAATGATTTCAACTTACCTAAAAATTGATAATGCAATTCTGAAGTAATGTCAATAGCTTCTTTAAAGTACTTGAATAGTTCTTGAAAAGATGATGCAAAATGTTTGAATGCTTGAAATGTGAGATTGAATGCTTGAATGATTGAGGAGATGCAAAATGAGGTGAAAATAACTTATTTATACAATTCTTATTGATTAGTATCTATTCATACCTCATCATAGGCCGACATCAAGTGATTTTGAATAAAATCCCAAAAGGAAATTTGAAATATTTTTAATTTGGGGCCACAAGGGGACTCATTCGCCACCCATGGTGAATGGGTCCCACCTAGGACCTTAAAACATGTGTCAAGAAAAATGTTATATTTAATGTTATTTGTTAAGATAACATTAAAAAAATACACTTAATTACAACTTATGAGGGAATAAAGAGATCAAATAAAGCATGAGAAGGGTGTGAATAGTGAAAATATGCTTACAAGAATGTGAAAGCTTGTCACAAGACTTTACAACACTTCAAAATGGGACTTGTTGATGATTAAAAAGGTGATTTTTAGGTAAATTGCATTAAATAGGTTCTAGAAGAATGTAGAAATGTCTTACAACACTTTAGAACACCTTCACAAGATGTCTTTCTTTGATTTTTAGTACCTAAATAAGCATGTCCAAGCCATGTTACAACATAAAATTAGAGCAACATAGTTCCAACACAATGAAAGAAGACCTAAAAGGCCATGAAAATGGCAAGGGGCCATTTTTCTATGACACATTTAGCCCACACTTTAGTGAGAGGATGAACCTGTTTCAAACTCACACAAAAGTAGCCATGAACATTGAGGGGAGGGTTCAAATGCACTTCCATTAATAGCAAGATGGAATGAAAAAAATCAAGAGGGATGATGAAGCACCCAGGATGAAGATCCCATGGAAAACTAGACATAAGAACAAAGGAACACACAAGTGTTGAAAATAATTGGATAAAGCTTTGATCATCAATCCAACTAGTTGTGAAAAGAGATCTAGACTGATTGTTTGAAAAAGAGACTATGTACTCACTTTGGGGCCACGAAACTAGTTTTCCACGGGGTGAGAAATCCCAAAAAAAGGTAAGATACAAACACTAGTTGGTATGCACTCACAAACAAATAAAAAAGTGGTTATGAGGAAAATTCATGCTGCTAGGTGGGCTTCCCACTCAACCATGTCAAATTTATACCTGTTGATAACTTTAACAAGGTGCCATAAAGCAAAAGGAATGGGTATCAATTCGAGCTTCACAAGACAAGAAAAGATTCGTATGCTTAGAACTCATGAAAAAAACAAGATGGCACCACATGCATGCAAGTTGTGTTATGCAAGGTGGCCATACAAAATGTAACAATGTGAAAATGCAAAAACATAAAATGTAAAATGTAAAATGATGTTTGAAGGAGTTATGAGAAATTAATTTAAAGTAGATAAGAAAAGAAAAATGGAAAAATAAAACAAGACATGAGAGCCAACTTGGAAAGCCCTATCCCAAGTCATATGTTTCGAAGTTAGGTTGTGTCATGTCAGGGAAAAAGGAAAGGAAAAGAAAAAGGGAGATTCTCCCTAGAAAATAAATCACACCAAACACATAAGGGATCTATGGATTTGGGGTCAGTATGTTCATTGTTGCAATGTGTTTATGAAAGAGCTCAGAACTGTCATCATTCCCCAAGGCATATAAAACTGGAAGAATGACACAAAGAGAGAGAAAACAAAGGAAAAAGAAAGTTCTTTTTGAGTCAACATGGAAGAGACATTGTGGTCTTGTCACTTTGCATCGTCCCCAAAAGGAAAACACAAGCGAAAAAAAAATGAAAAGGAGAAAGAAAAGTGTTAGAATCTAAGATCAGACATGCAAACCAAAAAACCTTCCACAAAAGAGAAAATCAGAAAAATCAAAGCTTTGCATAAAGATGTGCAAAATATTATTATTCAGGAATTCATAATTACATTAGATGATTTTATTTATAAAAGAAAAGTATGCATAACCCTAATCTTATCTTGAGCAACAAGATAGCTCAACAAGATAAGGATGACAATAATTAACCTAGGAATTAAAATATTACCTAAGAAAATTTATGCAAGTGTAATTAAATATTAATTACACTAACATCCCCCATAAGTGAAACTTTGGGAGACTAAGAAAAGCATGCACCTAAAACTAAGATGAATGCAATAAAGCATGAATAGGTCCCAACAACAAGGCCTGATCAGGTACCCATGCACAAATGCAATAATGAGGTAGAGAAGGAAAACCCAGTGGGACAAAACCCGCCTACAATGAGATGAATGATTCAAAGAAGCACTGGAATAACACTATGGATTAACACTAGAACCACAATTTGACAAGAAAGGAAAGATACTTCTATCTACAAGAAACCAAAGTGGAATCATAATAATGCGACAGCAGACCCGATGCCACGAAACACTGGAAAACTCACAAACTGGAACAACATTCAAATTTGTGAAGCAACAGTAGATGAGATGATGACAGAATCTGGAAACTGTGTATCTCGATGCCGATGCCAAACTGAGACTAAAACTCTTCCATGGGAACAAGTGCCATAAAGACTCTAGAACATTAACCATAAAAACATGGCACTCAAACTGAGATAGATTTGAACCAATGCAGATCAATAACCATAAACTCCCAATCTAAAGTGTGAACCGATGTGAATCTAATATGTGTCAAGCTAAGACAATATGTGGCCAAAAGAAACTAGGAAACTAGATATAACCCATGCGAGCTATCATCAAAACAAGATGGAGATCAAAGTGCATGCACAATCTAATAAGATTATTATGCAAGAAACCCCCCTGATGGAACTTTATCTCAGTTCATTTATTACAATAAACAAATGATTGTTAAAGGAGAGAATGTAAACATGTATAAATGGAAAATAAAAATAGACCTCATATATGTGTAGAGGACTAAACTAGTTTTCCAACGCCGTAAGAATGACTAAAAAAGGATCACCGAGTCAAAAGATATGCCCTCTAAAGCAAATAAAACTTCATCTAAGTTCAAGGACCTAAAAAATAAAACTGGAGAAAAATCTGGTAAAACCACCTTCACCACTAGATCGGTGTCGGAATTAGCTTTCCAATGGTATATTGTTTATGAAAAATGGACATCGTATGCAAAAAATACACCTAATTTAGTGAAAGTTGCTCCAAAATGCCCAATAAGGCTTGCAGGCTACACTAGGGGCTAAAAAAAATAATCCCCTAGTCCTGTGCATGACCAAGGGCTAGGGGACTGGGGGTTGGGGTAGATCCCTTGGTCATACATATGACCGTAGGTTTTTCTAAGAGGTCAGGCGGGGGCTGGGCACATAGGGCCCGGTCCCCCATAGGACCGTGGCCTAGCTGGACGGAGCCCACAGGGGCTAGCGTTGGCTCCTAGCGGTGGTGGGTGGTGCTGTGGGATGGCACCACCGGGCTGAGCAGCCCTCCGGTGGCTGCTCAGTGGCCGATGGGTAGCACCTTCCTTTTACACACGAGGCATTTTTTTTTTCCAAAAAAAATCAACATTTAAAAAAAAAAATTTAAAACGTGCATCAGAATGCATGCTAGGGAGGCCGTACGGCCTCCCTGGTAAATTATTTTCCCCATAATCAACTTTCACCAAAATTGAAAAAATGAAAGGCGTTCTGAGGGTTTTTGGCCACTGCGAACGTAATGGTGGCCTCTGTTTATGCCCAAAATGCTCTGACATATCGGCTACCTCCAGAGCTTGCAAAAAATCTCTGAGTTTGAAACCCTCAAAGATCTGGCAAATGATGACCAAAATATGCAAAATAAAAGCCAATCCCAAATTTTTCCAGCACTCTGAATCCAATGGTGAAGCTCGATCTGATCCAAGACGTTGCATAGATGAACTCAAGGCATATTACCCTCGAGGAATCCCGAACAAACTTTGCAATGATTTTCTCAAAATTCTAAGGGGCATATCAAGGCTCTGATACCATGTTAGAAACCAAGATTAGACATTCAAACCAAAAAACCTTCGAGAAAAAGAAAATTAGAAAAACAAGGTTTTTGATAAAGAAGTGAAAAATATTATTATTCAGGAATTCATAATTACATGAGATGATTTGCTTTATAAAAGCAAAGTATGCATAACCCTAATCTTATCTTGAGCAACAAGATAGCTCAACAAGATAAGGATGACAATAATTAACCTAGGAATTAAAATATTACCTAAGTAAGTTATGCAAATGTAATTAAATATTAATTACACTAACAAAAAGAAAAAGCTTTTGGGTCAACATGAAGGAGACATTTTGGTCTCAATGCCTTGTGTCATCCCCAAAAGGAAAAAACAAAACAAAAAAAAAGTGAAAAAGACAAGGATCTCTAGGGTCAACATGGAAGAGACATAGGGTGTCTCTATGCTTTGCGTCATCCCCAAAAGGAGAACAAAAAAAAAAGAGAAAAAGACAAGGATCATTTGGGTCAACATGGAAGAGACATAGGGTGTCTCTACACTTTGCATCATCCCCAAAAGGAGAACAAAAAACAAAAAGAGAAAAAGACAATGTATGATGAATAGAAGAATAGAGGTATGAATAGAAGAAGTGTACAAAGAGAGAGAACATCAAATGCACAATATAGGGGAACATGATATGCACATGAAAAGGAAAATAAAAAAAAAGAGAAAAGAAAAAAGGCTAGTTAGGAGAATGCAATTCCACCATCTAACAGGTCATCTGCCTCCCAATCATGTTTAGTGTAATGTGAGGGCGGTTGACTGTCAAAACGAATAATTGCAAGTGTCGAACTAGGAGTCATACTAGGTTCTTCACTTGGTGGAGAAGATCTATCACTTAAGCTCATTGTAGATGAAAATAAATAATTTAAATCAGTATTCACTTCTTCATCTATTTTGGCAATCTTTGCGTCATCATCACCATCATCATCATCATCAAGATTAATGACAATAGGAGGACGAAGGGTGATTTCTAAGGATGGATGTATCAAAAGATGAGGCAGTTGGATTGGTTCAATTTGATGTGATTTTTGCATAGGGATATCTTGTCATAGGTCAGGAGAAGGAGGGTGGTCATCTATTACTTCTATCAAAGGTCAAGGTTGATTTTATTTATCTTCTTCTATGTGAGATTGATGAGCAAGAAGACAACGACGATGCCTTCATTCCCTAGCACTGCGGTTCCATTTAATTCTATTTTGGAGTTGTGAAGGTGTAAGAGTGTATTGAGTCATCATAGGTTCTTCTGCCTCTTAAGGGGGAAGAACAGAAGAAATTGAAGAGGATGGATTAACCACTTTCCCTTTAGCTTTATACATTTATTTAAGGCGAGGAGGTTGAGCAAGGTTTGTTTCATATTCCCTTGGTTTTTTAAACGATGGTGGGGAAATATCAAGGGGTGATTATTTAGGAGGTTTGAGGGTTTTTATAATTTTAGACGAAGGTTGAAGCATGGTTTTTTCTATGATAGGAGGTGCGGAAGTAGGCGGGGATGAGTTACGAAGAGATAATTCAGCTATCTTTTTGGCTTTAAATTTTTCATAACCTATGAAAAAGAAGTCCTTGCGAGGGGTGATCGGTTCCATAGGTTTAGGCAAAAAGTATTCTAATGAGAAGTTACCTTTGGAAGATAAATGACTAAATCCACTATGATGTATGGTGACTATCTCATTTTCATATGGAAACTTCAAACACTTATGAACAACTGATGGGACCGCTTTCATTGAGCAAAGCCAAGGGAGGCATAGCTGCAAACGAAATTGGTTAGATTGTGGAATAATTGAAAATGTCACATCCAAAGCTTTAGGTCCTATTTGTAAGGGTAGCACAATTGATCTAATCATAGGGTAGGAAAAACCATTATGTGTTTTGATCCATGCAGTTGATTTATTATATTCATCTTGATATAGTTCATGTAATACTATAAACTCCTCTATGATCACGTTCTCACCACAAGTGAGATTTATTAATATCCCATTAGTGGGCTTATCATAGATTCTGCCAGCTATGTAGATAGGACCATCTCGAAGTTTTTGTAGTATGTCTTTAGTGGAAAAAATGATATAAATTGATTTAGTGGTTTGGCTCTTACGAGGGATAACATCTATCGTAGCCACAAAGTTATCCATAGGACTAACTTGGGTAACAATAGGAGTTGTATAATGTTGTTCACTATTTGTATCAATAGTCATTACATTAGGGTTTGAAGGTTCACTAGCCTTGAAAAATGAGTAGTATGTTTAGGCATGGGGTTGGTGAAAATTTGTAAATTCTGGTTAGGGAGTGCAACGGATTTATTGCCTTGATCATCAACACCCTCAATGGAAAAATGGCCTAACTCAATGAGGTCTTGAACTAAATGTTTTAGACTCTCACAATGTGTAGTGTCATATCCATTTCGGTGATGAAAGTGACAATAAGCGTTAGGCTTAAAATTGGATGGTAACGGTTGGTTTGGATCAAGTGGTCTAACAAACGACAAAGTGAGCATGGGTTTTTGAATTAACTAGTTCATTGTATTATGGAGAGTATCAGGTAAAGGAGTGAATTGTCTCTTCAAATCCCAATAATAATAAGGCATGGATTCCTTAATAGTGGCCACTTGATTTGGAACATAATGGGTTGGCTATGGTTGAGGTTGAGGAGGTGGATTAAACTGTAAAAATCCTCTATTAGGTTTGCATAAGTTTTGTGTGTTGTTTTGGTTTTGATTAGTGTGTTGTGGTTTGTCAGCTTGGCTAGAAGTGGATTTTGAATCATGAATTGAAATAGAATTTTGGTAGTCACATAAGGTTGTAAATAAATGCATGAATGAAGGAAATTTCATCATGGTGAGTTTATCCTGAAGGTTGGTGTGCATGTTTTGAATAAACATCTTTTGTAGATGTGCATCGAGAATCTTGACATCAATTTGAGCATATAAGGATTGGTAATGTGAGATGAAACCCATCACTTTTTCATCCATGTTTTTTCTACATCTCATAAAGTTTTCCATTGTATTTTTAGGTGTCATATTAACTTGGAAGTTACTAATGAAAGAATCCACCAATTCATTGAATGAACAAATGGAATGATTGGGAAAGTTGGAAAACCATTCTAATGCAATATCTTTCAAAGTCCTTGGAAATTTTTTTGCTAAAAGTTTATTTTCAAGGACAAAGTCACTACACAAAGTTGTATAAGCATTAACATGGTTGATAGGATCTCCTTTTCCTTTGTATTTCTCAAACTGAGGCATTTCTATCCCTTGTGGCATCGGGATACATAAGATTTTTAAGGATAATGGGTTGTTGTGGACATGGTATGTGGTTGGAGCAGGTTGACCTTGACTAATGGTGTAAAGTTGATGTTGCATAGATGAAATAGTGGTAAGGAGTTGTGTAAGGGGACCGGGGTATGTGGGTTGAGGTGGAAGGGAAAATGGTGATGGAGTGTAAGTGATGTTAGGGGAGGTGAAAGTAATACTAAGGGGTGTGAAAGTGGTGGAAGGAACTTGCAATGCCACAAAAAAGTAGGAATGCTAGTGGAAATAGGGAAAGAAGTAGCCTAATGCATAGTTGTATGGACTTGCAGATTGGTATAAGTTGGGATGGAAGCAATGGTTGAAGGGGGAGAAACTTGAGGTGATCCTTGGCTTACAGGAATGGTTACAGATTGGGTATTTGAAGAGGCATGTTTATTGTAAATCTCTACAATTTACTTCATCACTTGCAAGCCATCATCACTTTCAATCAAATGATGAAGATTCTCAATGGTGGGTATGTCAGATGTGGAAATGTTTTCCAGTGACAAGCCTTGTTGTAAATGTGCAAAGTCCTCATGAATATTAATGACCTTTTCTTGCAAGAGGGAATTTTTTTGGTTGTAAAAATTCATTGGATGGAAAGGTGAATGAATTGAAGTGGTATTATCAGGGCCTAATGCACCATTGTCCATACTAGGAGTAGGAGCTTGTGAGATCCCAAGGTCCACAATGAAAGTGCTATCACGGGAATCCATGAGTCTAGAACTTCTCACTAAAGTATTATCAACAGGGCACCAAACACTCATGCAAGGACCACAAAGGAGGGGTGAAGGAAAATGCAAGCTAATATAAGAGCTCTAGGATGCAAATAACATAAATTTTGCTAACTGTAATAGATATCCAACTACAGGAAATAGGAATGGAAACAAATGCCAGAAATGTTGTCTAAAAAGTACAAAGGGACTGATTCACCTTGGGTGGTGAATGAGTCCCAGTATGAATTTTTTAAGTGTTTTTCAAAAATTTAAAGATGATTTAAATGCTCTACAGAATGCAATGATAGATGCATAATGCAAAGTTTTACTTTTTTCAATTAAATGTAATGCAAAAATGAAAGCTAAATGAAGTTTTCACTAATACAAAATGAAAAGTCCTAGAATGCAATAACAAATCAATGTCCTAATTGAATGCTAATGCAAATGGAAACTAAGATGCAATATTTAAATGCAACCAGAAATCCAAAATGTTCAAAAGTTGGGTTAACCAAAATGAAACATAGATTTTTTGGACCCTATGTACTACTCTTGCACTTCTAGGGTTTTTCACCTAAAAGGAGAGAGATAGGACCAAAAATGCTAATGTATCACTCAAATGAGGTTGTATGCAATGTTTTTTAATGTAAATGGACTTAACTAAATGCAATTTACTAATCTAAATGATTGAAAATGAATGGAAAAGTGCAATTACAACTATGTTTGAAAAAACATTGTGATATGCAAACAACTATGCAAATGAAGAAATAATGCAAAAACATAAAGTATAGAGATGAATCTGAGTGCACATAGATGAATTGTGATGTTTCTAGAGTGTTTTGGATGCTGATGGAAATTATTAAATTTTCATAGTGGGACTCATTTGCCTAGGGTGGCGAATCAGTCCACCTACTGGTGAAAAACTATTGAGAGTTGGTTTCTATCTGTCGGGATCTGAAATCTGACAAAACTCAAGTTTCTAGTCCTAAGGTGGGACTCATTCACCACAGGTGGTGGATCAGTCCTCTCCCAAATTTTTGAAAAAATAGGAGACAACTTTGCAACACTAGATCTCAAAAAGTCTGCTTGTCAGGTTGCCGAAGTCAATTCTACAAAAAATGGACAAATAACTCTCTCCAAGCTTGAATTTGACTCAAGTTGACTTGAAGAACCTAGTAGACTTGGAAATCAATCTTCAACACCTAATAACCTGTCAAATCTACATACAAAGAGCTACAAACAAACATGCAATAGGGGAAAAATGATTGAGGGTTAGTGAATAGGGATTTTCCTTGGTCAAACCCCACTTTTGGTAATTAAACCCTTGAAAAGATAATGAAATTAAATGGAAAGATAAACTAATAACATGGAAATTCTATCAACTTACCTAACCCTTGATAATGCAAGTCTGAATTAATGTTAATGGATACTTCAAAGTGCTTGAATAGTGCTTGAAAAGATGATACAAAATGCTTGAATGCTTAAAATGTGAGATTGAATGCTTGAATGAGTGAGGAGATGTAAAATGAGGTGAAAATCACATATTTATACAATTCTTGTGGCTTAGTATCTGTTCATATCTCATCACAGGCCAACATCAAGTGATTTTGAATAAAATCCCACAAGGAAATTTGAAATATTTTTAATTTGGGGCAAAAGGGGGACTCATTCGCCACCCATGGAGAATGGGTCCCACCTAGAACCTAAAAACATGAGGCAAATTTTTTTTGTATTTAATGTTATTTGTTGGGATAACATTAAAAAATACACTTAATTACAACTTATGAGGGAATAAAGAGATCAAATAAAGCATGAGAAGGGTGTAAAGAGTGAAAATATTCCTAGAAGATTGTGAAAGCTTGTTACAACACTTTACAACACTTCAAAATAGGTCTTGTTGATGAGTAAAACTATGATCTTTAGGTAAATTGCATTAAATAGAGTCTAGAAGAATGTAGAAATGTCTTACAACACTTCACAACACCTTCACAAGACATCGTTCTTTGAGTTTTAGTACCTAAATAAGCATGTTCAAGCCATGTTACAACATAAAATCAGAGCAACATAGTTCCAACATTGTGAAACAAGACCTAAAAGGCCATGAAAATGATAAGAGGCCATTTTTCTTTGGTACAGGGTTTAAGGGTTGAGGGTTTAGGGTTTAGGGTTTATGGTTGAGTTTTTAAGGGTCTAAGAGTCAAGGGTTTAGGGTTGAGGGATTAGTGTTGAGAGGGGGGGATGGATAGATAGAGAGATGGAGGGAGAAGTGAGATAGAGAGAAGGAGAGAAGACGAGGGAGGGATAGAGATATATGAGGGTTGACGATCCAATGTATAGGGTAGAGGGTTGAGAATTGAGGGAAGAGGGTCCAATGTTTAGGGTTGAGGGTCCAATGTATGGGGTAGAGGGATTAGGGTTTAAGGGTTGAGGGTTGAGGGTTGGGGGATTAGGGGTTGAGTGTTGAGGGTTGACAGAGGGAGAGGGTGTAGAAGGGAGATAATTGAGAGAGAGAAAGAGGGAGTGGGAGAGATATAAATGGTAGAGGGTAGAGGGTTGAGAATTGAGGGTATAGGGTTGAGGACCTATAGGTTCAAGATGAGTTTAAGGCATTGGGTTGAGGGTATAGGGATGATGGATGAGGGTTGATGGTAGAGGGTAGAAGCTTTAAGGGTAGCGAGTTTAGGGTTTGAGGGTATAGGTTTTAGGGTTTAGGGTTGAGGGTAGGAGGTTGAGGGTTTAAGGGTAGAAGGATCAAGGGTTGTGGGTTGAGGGTAGAGGGTAGAGGGTTTAATGATTTAGGGTAGAGGGTAGAGGATTTAAGTGCTAAGGGTAGAGGGTTAATGGTAGAGGAGAGAGAGATAGGAGTGATTGAGTGAGAGAGGGAGAGAGAGAATTCATGGTATAGGGTTGAGGACCTATAGGGTTGATGGCTTAGTGTATTGGGTTGAGTGTAGAGGGTAGAGGGTTTAAGGGTTTAGGGTTGAGGGTAGAGAGTTTATCGTTTAGGGTATAGAATTGAGGGTACGTGGTTGAAGGATTAGGATTGAGGGTAGAGAGTATAAGATTTAATCATTTAGGGTTTAAGGGTTTAGGATTGAGGGTTTAGGGTTGATGGTAGAGGGTAGAGGGTTTAGTGTTTAGGGTATAGGTTTGAGGTTACATGATTGAAGGATTAGGGTTGAGGGTCCAATGTATAGGGTAGAGGGTAAGGGGGTTCAGGGTTGAGGGGTTAATGGTTGAGGGTTGAGAATTAAGGGTTGAGGGTTTAATGTATAAGGTAGAGGGTAGAGGGTAGAGGGTTTATGGGTTTAGGGTCTAAGGGTTGAGGATTGAGGGTTTAAGGGCTGGGGATTGAGGGTGAAATTGGAAACATAACTTTTCCTATTCAAAAAAATGGGTCCAAGAAATAGGGTCTCTCAAGAGACCCCATTTCTTGGACCCATTTTTTCGAACATGCCAAGTTAGGTTTCCAATTTCATCCACTAGCATGCCAATTCAATGAAATTCATAATGTAGTGGCATGTTTGAAAAAATAGGTCCAAGAAATGGGGTCTCCCAGTGTCACCTGGAGACCCCATTTCTTGGACCCATTTTTTTAAACAAGCCAAGTTAGGATGCCAATTTCACCCACTAGCTTGCCAATTCAGTGAAATTGGAAATGTAGTGGCCTGTTTGAAAAAATGGGTCCAAGAAATGGGGTCTTACATCATTGGGAGACCCCATTTCTCAGACCCATTTTTTTAAACAAGCCAAGTTAGGTTGTCAATTTCACCCACTAGCTTGCCCAAGCTAGTGGGTGAAATTGACAACCTAACTTGGCCTATTTGAAAAAATGGGTCCAAGAAATGGGGCTCCTGGTAATGTTACATCACTGGGAGACCCCATTTCTTGGACCCATTTTTGTAGTATCACTGGGAGAACCCATTTCTTGGACCCATTGTTGTAATATCACCGGGAGACCCCATTTCTTGGACCCATTTTTTCAAACAGACCACTACATTGCCAATTTCACCAAATTGGTAAGCTAGTGGGTGAAATTGGCAACCTAACTTGAGAGACATAGGAGTGAGTGAGGGAGAGAGAATTGAGTGAGGGAGAGGGGGTAGGAGGGAGAGACTTGAGACAGAGAGAGATGGAGGGAGGGAGTGGGAGAGAGATAGAGGGTATAAGGTTTAAGTGTAGAGGGTAGAGGGCTAAGGGGAGAGAGATAGGAGTGAGTGAGTGAGAAAGAGAGACTTCAGAGAGGGAGAGGGGGTAGGAGGGAGAGACTTGAGAGAGAGAGAGAGAGAGGGAGGGAGTGGGAGAGAGATAGAGGGTAGAGGATAGAGGGTATAAGGGTAGAGGGTAGAGGGTAGAGGGTTAAGGGTAGAGGGGAGAGAGATAGGAGTGAGTGAGTGAGAGAGAGAGTCTTGAGATAGGGATAGGAGGTAGGAGGGAGAGACTTGAGAGAGAGAGGGAGGGATAAGTGAGATAGAGAGAAGGATAGAAGAGGAGGGATGGACAAATATATATGAGGGTTGAGGATCCAATGTATAGGGTAGAGGGTTGAGAATTGACGGTATAGGGTTGAGGACCTATAGGGTTGATGGTTTAGGGTTTATTTTTTAGGACCTACATGTGGTTGAAGGATTAGGGTTGAGGGTACATATGGTTGAAGTATTAGGTTTGAGGTTCCAATGTATAGGGTAGAGGGCATCAGGGTTGAGGTTTTAGGGTTTGAGGGTTGAGGATATAGGGTAGAAGGTTTAAGGGTTTAGGGTTGAGGATAGAGGGTTTAGGGTTTGAGGGTTTAGGGTAGAGGGTAGAGGGTAGAGGGTTTAAGGGTAGAGGGATTAAGGGTTAAGGGTTGAGGGTAGAGGGTAGAGAGAAAGAGAGAGGAAATAAACCTACAAAACAATCAACTTTCACATAACATGAGCATGTTTTGAAGTAGTAGAGATATGGTTTTGTTTAGCAAGACATAACGCGCTCATGTTATAACATGAGTGCATTTTGGATTGCTCTAAAAATGGTAAAAAACTAAACATACCCATGATATCAAGGCCCACATTCTACATATTCTCCTGGTTTTGCATGTGCTTCAATAAAAAAATAGCTTTTTGATGATGTTGTGAAGTGTGCATGCATGTTTTTTAGATTCTACCACCTTTTTCATGATCTTTCCACCACCTTTGGATGAAATAGAAAAATTTTCACATTGAAAGGCATATAATATCAATTCAAGTCTGCATTCCATTCAAAAGTGATATAGAATTGAAGTTTGAAGGGGAACAAGCTTTTGAAAAAGTCAAATTTTTGAGGAGTTTTAAGAAAGAAGAAGCAAAGGCTACATAATTGGGTAGAACTCCTCCATTTGAAACTCTAGTTTTTTAGGTATGTGAAGTCTTTACACATTTTCTTTCATTATATTATGGCTTGATTTTTTCTTTTTTTTTCATATTCCATGTTGATCATTGTTTTTTTGTCATTTTAACCTTAGCTTGTCAATGCACATTTTAAATTACACAATTGTTTATACTTTCCAATTACATTTTTAAACCACATTTGTTTAAGGCATTTTGTTATTTAACAATTGACTTACCTTGTGTATGCTTACACATTTTGTATACACATATATATGACATAAGTTATAAGGAGGTAAAATAAAACATCATTTCTCAATCCTTTATTATAGATGTTCATACCACTCTCCAAAGCTTTCATTTTGGTATAGGCATGGGGGATGTTGGAAAATGTAGTTGAATTTTATTTTACACCTACAATTTCCATATGATTGAAATTTTCTAAAACCTTTTCAATAAATCTATTTTTTGTATATCCTACAATCATTATAGTCCATGAGGACATATCTCATTGAGGTATTTTATCAAATAGTTATACCAAGCAGCTGATTTCCTTGTTTATTCTACCAAATTTTCCATACATGTCTCTAAAAAATTGGAATATACTCCTCCTAAATTGATAGATCTTTGAATCTATTTTGGTTTTCATCTCTATTTCTAAATTTACCTCATCACTTATGTTGTGATATATTTTAAATGCTTCCTTGATTAGTCTACCTACAAGGGATCCTAACCCTTCTCTCCACTATTTCAAGACTCTTTATTCAAGGCTAAGTTAGCAACACGTGGAAAGGTGTAGCCTATCTTGCAATCATGGCTCAAAATAGAAGCATTGGCAAGGCATTTGAATTGCTTGAGAATAAATTTTCTGTATAAATATATGCAAAATGTGGTAGCATTGACAAGCTAGTGAGCTTGGCAAGATAGTGAGCTCACTCACTAGATTTCCAATGTGGTAGGGTTGACAAGGTAGGGGCATCGTATGCCTCATAGAATTGGGGACT
>VDFB02353493.1:389676551-389741942 GCA_007258455.2 Sequoia sempervirens
GGGTCATATCTAGATGACATGGACCTCAATACTTTTTACACAATGATTGAGTCTTTTACTTCTTCTCCAAAATCTTTGAGAGAGTTCACAACCTCATCAATTCTTAGAAGATAGTATGCAATCTTTTCTTCTTCACTCATCTTTAATCCTTCACACTTGGCCTTTAGAATTTTTAAATTAGCAAGTTTTACCTTATCATCTCCTTCATAAATGCATCTTAACTTTTCCAAAACATCATGTGTAGTTTGACAATGCATAACTTTGACAAACACTAAACTAGAAAAACTACAAAGTATTGCATGCTTTGTCTTTGTATTGTTCTCATAATCCTTCTTTCATGCAACATCAGTAGGGGCAGTAGCTAGTGGTGTGTATCCAATCTTAACTAACATCCAAACATTAAATCCTAATGATCCCAAATATGTCTCGATCATAATACTCTAGAAGGAATAATCTAATCCATCAAACCAAGGTGCCTTGCTTGTAGAGGAACCTTCTTGATTGGCCATTGTGTTCACTTATCCAAGACCTACCTGAGCTGATTGAGCTTCTCCTAGGGAACCAAGGATCTAATACAAATTTTTGGAACATAATAATCTACTGAGAGGGGGGTGAATCAATAGATTAATTAAAACTTTAACCTTTAATTCCTTAAACTAATTTATTGCTTTTATCCTTTTATATGCAGATTAAAACAAGACATGTAGGGAAGTAATCATACACATACATACTATCACATAACACAAGTTATACATGGAAAACCCAAGATGGGAAAAACCATGATGAGAATAGATGGTAGGAGCTATTGTCCTAATCCAACCTCATAATCAAATATTTTAAAAACAAAGTTTTAAGGGCACCGACCCTAAGGAGACACCAATCCCCTGGTTTTAGGAGCACCCACTTCAAGGAAGCACCAAATCCCCACTCTGAGCACCTACCTAGATATCTGATGGCACCCACCAACCAGATTTATAAATAAGAGATTACAATTTTTTCCTAAGAACACAGTTCAATGTTGCAACTCTATTTACAACTATTCAATTCTTTGTTATTGTCTCAACAACTCAAATCTCTACAATCTACCTCTCTGTTTTTCACCTTGAATTATAACCTTGTTCAAATTTCTTTGATTTTTGTTTGGGTTCTACTCATTTACTACACCTCCGCACTTTCTCTTTTCCTAGTTAGTGCATTCTTTGTCTGCCTCAAGAGCTCATAGATACATCTCTCTACAACATCACACTCTTAAGGGAAAAATTTGAATATCTTCTATATGTATATCTTGGCTTTAGGAAAATTCATCGCCAACAATTCACCGCCAACAATTCAATAAGTTTTTGAAATATATATTAAAAAATATTGGTGAATTGCTGGTGGTGAATTTTACTTGGCGGTGAATTGTTGACGGTGAATTTTCCCTCGATGAATTATTGGGGATGAATTTTCTGGATACCATATATCTTCACTGACTTGTGTATATATTGCCTCAACCTTTGCACTCATTTATTCAAATCCTCTACTAGGGTTCTTCACTTTTTCTTCTTCAACAAGCAACCCATCCATCGAGCCACATATGTACTTATCTAGATTCAAAGCTTCTTCTATTTTTAGAATACCATCAAATATAGGGTTTTTGTTTCATTTAATTCATATTCTATGTATTAGATTTGAATTTAATTTTTTGCTGCCTACATAACCATGTTGCCAACTATTTATCCCATCACCAATAAAAATTGGTAACTAAAGAAGTTGGACCAATTAAATTCAATCACAGAGTTAGTTTGCAATCTAAACCCTTGTTCACACTATTGTAGTTTTTGAGAATCTTCAAATTTAAATTTGGCCATTGATCTTTGATCTTCGTGCCATGATCTGTTGGTTATCCTTTAACCTTGCCATCTTTAAAACACAACCGTTGGATATATCTTCATTAAACCATCCCTGTCAATCATTATTTCTTAATAATCATGGCCATCATGTATCACATTTTTCCTTAGGGAATCACCATTCATTTTCATGATGTGAGGCCAAGAAGCGATCACCGTTCGATCATCACTGAACAATCTTTATCATTAAATTTAATATGCAGTATATTCCATATCACTACTTCTCATCTTTAGTTCAATTCACAACAATGATGTGAATTGAGTATATGATGAAATCACTTATCGCCACTTGTCTTTGTGCACATGTGTCATAAACATACAATATCATAGTGCTGAGACAGGGACCCATTGAGTCTTTAGTGGGACAGTGGGCAGCTACCACTTGTCCATGGCTAATGTCATTGTCCACTTACATTGCATATCACCAAAAGCCTACTTCCTGATTTCCTAACAACAATGTGAAGGGTGTGATATCTTTTCATGTGTCACCAATGGTTTCACCTTCCATTAGTAGAGCATGTCACATCTCTAGTCCCACAACACACGTCCTCAGCCTGTAATACTGTAGGGCCATATGAGGACCTCACCACATACTCCGTGGGCTAGTGGGGACCATTTGATTTAGCAAGGTTGATCGTTGTCATTGATCAAACTTCATCACATATTGCATGAGGCATACGCCGAGACGATCTTTAAATCATGATACAAAGGAACAATGCGATAGCCATTGGATCTTGAACATGACTATGCACTGTTAGATCATTCATCACACATTGCAGTTAAGGCTTGGTCGTAGTGAATGTAAACATTAATGTGAAGGGTTCATGTAATGGACATAAACCATCAACTTGAAGTTCTAGGTAAAGGGGGTTGGTCACCCAATGAACTCAATGGCTTAATTGATAACTTAAGCAACTTGCAACCACCCATATATAGTCAACTTCAAAACATAAAAAATTGTTCATCGCTATGACTGTAGCACTATAGGGTTTAACAGTAAAACCATAGCTTAACCAAATAGCACAATTAAATCATTTATGGGCTTGCTGAATATCCTCTAATCATGTGGACCACATCAACAAAATACTCATGAAAAACCCATAAAAAATATGGCCTTATTTTTCTCATTTGACTCTAGAAGCAATATTTGTAATGCCATGACAACATTTCATGACAACTTTGCAACATTTTGAGTAACTTTGAAAATTTTGCAAAACAAGCTCACCTTTCCATCATATTCCTCCAAATCTTCTAGAATATGATCCTATGATCTCCATGACCTAATGCCAACAATTTCCCTCACTTGATATCACATAGATATCCCCTTTTGACATCAACGACAATATTATGCCAACAATAATACTACTATGCTTAAGTTAAATGTTTGTGTTAGTGATGGATGGTCTTAGCTTCTGAGTTATCCAATGGTGTAAAGACCAAAGGGAAGGATGGGGCCCATGGTGTAGTGCACAATACATTAAAATTTCTTTTGTATTTGGGTTACATTAAGGATAATTGTATTAGCTAAGGAGAATGTGATTTCCAGTAACTACAGTATAGGTGTCATGTAGGATATAGTCACTATTGTACTTATGATGTACATATGAGTTAATATAATTATGATGTATAATTCTTTGGAGAGAAAGTTTTCTTGAGCAGACAAGTTCTCTCCGTATGTTAGCACAATCACTCTATGCAAGGTCTAGGAAGGATGATATTGTGAAGGGTCATGCTATGTGGAAAGATTATTTGAAAATTTACTTATTTCTTGCATGTTTTGGAAAATGGAAAGTAAAACCTTTATTTGACTTTATATATATGTTTAGTACTTTAAATCGTTGGGGATGATGATTCACAAGGGGAGAATTATGTTACTGTTACCTAATTTTGCTTCCAGCACAATTAGGTAGAGCTAAGATATCATTTACAAACTAAAGATGAAAGGTACATATCATTTTCTGCTAATTTTCATTCATATGCATAAAAGAGATTATCAAAGGATTGCATTATTACATTATGCAATTGCATACAATAGAGAAGAGAGTCAACATTTATTGCAAAGGTAGTCTTTATTGATAATCATAAGTGTATAGTGTCCCTCACAAGCTGAGGGATTGACTATTTTAATGAATATAAAGAAAAAACTATACATTTATAGATAAAAGGAAATGCATATGTAAAGAAGGGGGACCCATCATTGCCTGAATGATGAATCCCAGTTGAGTTTCCTTGCATCAACTTTAGTCCTCCCACCTATCTAGCTTCCAATTGCTACTTGCCTCCTATTGCTCCAAGGTTTCCTGCATTTGTGAGAAGAGAGTTGGTTAGAACAATGAAGGATCACCAATTAGTACATAGGAAAAACATCCATAAACATATAATCTGATCCTTATAAACATTAAAATATCTAGCATATCATAGATTTCTAGGAAAACAAGAGAGTTATCAAACACATCTATCATATGCTCTATTTTATCTAACATGTTTGATCATTGTATAGGTATAGGTCAAATATTTGTTACTATTTTGTTTCATTTGGTTACAACATGTGGAGTAAAATGTGGCTCCCATGAGGGTTGAGCCCAACATGCCGCCCTCTTGTGTTTTAAGAGAGGTAGGAATGTAAGAAAAATTGAGCAACTTGATCAAATTGATGATAAACCTATTCTTGATGCATTAAATCAATATGGAATCATATCATTTGATCAAATTTCATTATCAGATTCAAAAGATGCAATGAAATTGTGTGAATTATCAAGAAAGATTCATCTTCATCATTTCACAATGAACCAAATAGTAGGTTGTCATCATGTTGATCAAAGGGGCAATCATGAGAAAGGAAAAACACAATGATGCAATGCAAAATACAATTCTTTCACTGATTGAGAGAGATGAGAATCCATTTAAACCACCATTTATAGGGGAGCCTGCTTACTGATCATGTTCCTCAAAAAAAACTCTTCTTGAAATCTTACTCTATTAGATATGTCTTTCAAATCTTCTTAAGTGGACCCATTTTGGTCAAGGAAAACATGATGTGATGATAGTATGTGAGAGGAAAGTATGTGTGCACAAAAGTTGTGCTGACAACCAGAAGCTAAGGGATTCATGATAATATTAAAGGCAAGGGACATTGCATATCTATGCATGGATAATCATCATGACAGAGGAGCTATCAATTCCTATCAAGAGCTATCATGAGCTACACGGAGCAACAATTTTCAATCCATAAATACATGTGATCAACAAATGCATTAGCAATATACCTTGCTTTCAACAATAAGGTGATAAATGAGCAAATATAAATCAAAGACAATGCTATTGAAGTATCATCACAAGACAACAATATTGTACCAACATGGTGCTTTCTATGTGATCCAATGCAAGCTACAGGGACAGTTCAATATAGTTCCCAATACTTATGCTCAACTTTAAAGACAACATTAACACATTGATGCAACAAGAGTGCCATAATGGCTAACATCTCAATGAACTTTTCACTAAGAGATCTTTGTTTCTAAATAGCAATGGTAATTAGAGACATACTATGTGGCAGACAATGAAATAATTTTTCAAGCAAGAAGTATACAATGTCATGATTGAGGATGTGCAAGCCTTATTCTGAGCCTAATAAAATAGTATGCAGGCTTAGATCAGTAATAAAGGTTTTGTACAAGTGTAGTAAGAGAGGAGACATTTGTATGACAAGGATGTTGAGAAATCTTGTAGGAGACAAGCTAACATGAGTCATATCAATTTGAAGAGTGTGGAGCAGTATCATTGAGGGCATTGAAGAACTCAACGGTAATCTATCCAATCACCAAGAAAGAGAAGATCTTTATGAAAATTAGCCTGACATGTTGATCCAAGTGTTTGAAGGAAGGAAGGCAGAAGGAACAAGAGTATCAAGAAGCCTTAACTATTTAACAAATGGGCTATCTAGTTGTGAAGAGATAATGTGTAGGCAAGCATAAAAGACAAAAGCAATGACAGGATGGGAGTTGTCTTAGGTGAGTGAATGATTGAGAAGGGGTTTAGGTGATATGACCATTTGGAGTCATGAATTTGGCAGGTCAAGAGCTTAAAAAGAGAGCCATAATTCTTTATGACTGTAAATGAAGCCTCTATGACAGTATTAGGAGTATCATTCACAATAGGAATATGCATTGCATTGAAAAGTGATATTCAACAAGCTATAAGAGACAAGGAGTCATGAATGAAATGTAAAAGAGAATGGAATTGATGCAACATGATGCTTAAGGGATTGTCATAGATATGATTGAAGTAGTAAAGGGAATCATCAAGGCTATTCAAATGATTTCATTTCCAATGTCAAAGTACACTGTTGTTGTCACAGTAAGTATAAAACAAAGGCATTTTAAAGTATAGTGGCATCATGTCTTGAAGAGATTATAAGCATAGTAAATGATAAAAGGATCATGTCAACAAAGGATACTGGGGCTTTGCTAACTTAGAGAAATCATAAGTGTTAGTTCAAATAATGGAGCCATAGCTTACATGAGAAAAATTTCCCAGGGGAGTCTTTAAAATGTGAAAAAACTCTTACAAAATGCATGAGATCTTGTAGCAGTATCATGAAGGAAAAGGGGCACATAACATACAAATCTTCATTGTGCATATAAATGAAACCCAATACTAGTCAAATCCATGGCCTGTAGGGTACCAAAACTCTCAACCAAGGAATATACAAGCAATACTATGCAAGGGTTTCAAATCATTTAGCAAACCATTTTTTCTTCACAGGGTAGCATTTTCTTATGGAAAAGTTGGCTGAATATCTCATTCACATTATGATCTTGCACAATATTTTCACAACAAGGGTGATTGAGACACTGTTGGACACTATTACATGGGCAAGGAAAAGAAAACTACCCTTGTTTGGAAAACAACAAGAAAAATGGAGGTATGAGTAAAAGAATAGAGGAAATAAAATGGTGTTTCCATTTTTTTTTTCAAAACATAAATATAAGTTCATATAGAGGAAATAATATACAAACATCCTATTTTCTTTTGCATGAGCAAAAACACAGAAACTAAAATATCTTCAATGTTTTTCAATAATAAAGCTCGAAAAAGCATTGTTTTCACAGGTAAGGAAGAAAAGAGCAATGCCTATACAAAATGCGGCTTACCTAACTTGGAATGAGCATATAATCTACATAAAAGTAGCTCAAAATCTCCATGAAACCATGGCGGTGCAACCCTCATAACAACAGGGTTTTCGAGAAACTTCAAAATGTAAAATGAAAGATGCATAGAATGTGTGCCTGCGTTTTTTCTTAGGGTTTTTTTCCCCTAAGTTAGGACGATAAGTGAAAAGGGAATTTTTTGCCTATCTTTCAAATATTTGCAATGAAACTAAAGTATGTTCGTGGCCTAGTTTATGCCTTAGTGAGTTTTCATGTCCCCTTGTAATATGTAAGCCTTTCAAGAATTATGTTTTGTTTTCAATTTCTCATCACTTTTCATAAAAGTCTTTCAAGACTTATGGTTTTTCTTTAGTGTCCCCATTGGCCAATTTAGGGCCTTTTTATTTTTGCATTAATTTGAGATGTAAAACATTTTGATTAAGTGATATGTTTATAAATCACTTAGTCAAAGTGTCATTTTAAATGCAAAAATGAGGTGTATTATTCCATAAATGTAATTATGAGTTTAGTTGAGTCCTTATGCCTTTGCAAACACACCAAAGGCATGATTTAAAGGATTGAATGATGATGATTGACCATGTGGAAGGTGTGTGGGTTATCTTTGACTGAGTTTTGAAGGGAATGAGACTATTTTGGAGGTAGTTTTGTCATGCTTTTGGCATGGTTGGGTCATAGCTTAAATTCTATTCACTTTGGAGGCATTTTGGAGGAGCTTTGGAAGCTTCTTTTTTTGCCATTTTGCAACATCCAACCAAGAGTTTCTAGAAGGAAATGTGTAGGGAAGTTGTTTCAAAAATGCTTAAGTAACTTCAAACAGAGTTTTTGGAGTTAGTTCTTTCTTTCCAACTAACTCTTTTGACATGTATGGCAGTGGATACCTTGTATATCAATTTAGTTAAGTTATTTTTCCTTCTTAGATTTCCTATTCTACTATGTGCAAGGGTATGATTGATGAATTTTCTTGTGGTGATAACTATTTCCTTGTAGTTTTGTCTCATTATTAGCACCTCTTGCAGAAAATTATGTTGGTAGTAGGTTATAAGTTGTGTTTAAAGGGAAATTGCTTCTATTTGTGAAAATATCTTTCCTTCTAAGAGTTTTTGGCATTAAAGCCTTCTTATTAACATTTATGTAGAAACTTATAAATACTGAGTTGTGTATGTCAAGCTTTTCCTTTGATTGAATTGTGTGTTTGAGCTATTTTACAGGTCAAGTTATTGTTTTGGTGCATCATCTTAGGAGTTAATCATTTTCAATTTATGTTACTTTCTTACCCTTTTCTCTACAAAAGATTTAGTTTAGATAATTTTAGGTGACACCATTTAGGATCTAGCCTTATCTGGAGGTCCACTCCAAGTTTAGGTGACCCACAACCTAGGAGTGTTCCCATGTTGCTCCAAATTTCTAAGTTTTGCAACTTAGCAGGGGTGCAGGTTTGAGAGTATAATAGTTTTGGCATGCTCGGTGGGACTGTGAACTGATTCTTAGTCTGTTTTATATGTTTTACTATTGCTATTTGGTGTATACAACAGTTGATTACTGTGTTTTGAGGTGTTTCAAATACATACTTGGTGACTCCGAAAAGTTTTTACTAGTTTTAGTATGATCAAGTGGTGGTTAGTTTCAAATAAATATGATTTTGCTTGTTTTTCCAACTTTTGAATGAATAAACATGTCCATGTTTGATGGAAACATGTCATATCACCTAGCATATTATGAAAATGCTAATTACCCACCACCCTATCAGTCATTTCAGGTCTATCATGTTGTTGCTTTTACACCTAATTCCTTTGATTTATAAAGAAACCAACATGCATAGTAATTTTTCCACCCTCCCACCCTTGTACAACCTTCCTATCAACCTACCCATGCTTATTATCATTTGCAATAAGATCATTTTGCTCATAACCAACATGACTATTCTCTAAATTAGCCTCAAGATGCCAACAAAATGAGTATTGATGAGATAATATTAGATTATCAAAGGAAAATGGAGGTTGTCACAAAAGAGCAGGAGTATCACATGCAATAGGAAGAGCTTTCTTACCAAGCTTATATTCATTAGCAGGAGGTGGAGGCACAAAGGTATGAAACCCAGTCACCCCCTGGCATTCCTAATTTTAGTTCAACATCTCTTGAATTAATGAATTGGCCTGTGAAAGAAGAGGTTCCCAAGCACAAGTTTGCAAGCTTTAAGCAATGTAAGCCTCTAGAACCCTCTAGCAAGTTTTCTAAATTTTAAATTCCAAGTTTTCTAAATTTTAAATTCCAAGTTTTAGAGGATTCCAATGTAGTACTTGAACAAAATCAGTCTACCACTTCTCAAGAACAACTTTCTCAAGAGCCCTCTTGCCTTAAAGTAATCCAATCCACTGTTACCTTTCCAAATCCATTTTTTGAAGAATAAGTTTTCAAGTTCAATATTCCAAGCTTTGAACAAGGTGAACCTCTTAAGCCTACTAGATTTGAAATTCCAAGCTTTAGGAGTAATGACCCTTTGCAAGAGCCTATACTTGAGAAAAATTAGTCCATCATCCCTCAAGAGTAGCCCATTGATCAGGATGAATTACTCCTCATGGAGAGGATCGATAAGGTAAATCCATTACATTTAGTTGTAGCGTGTTACCACCTATAACAACAAATAGTTGAACATGAGAATATTTCTCAAGATGGATCTTGCAATGTTTTAGCTAATGATTCACCTGCTTTTGTTGAAGATGATCAAAATGTTTCTAGTGGACAAAAAGGTGAAAAGGTGAAAGTGGTTGATGACAAGGAGCAGTTCATGGTTTGGAATGATGAGTTACGTTATTTTATTCAACATGATGAAGAAGGTGTGAGTGTAATCACCCCAACTACAGTTTCAAAACATTAAGAATACATCAAATAATGTGGTGAGTTGCTGATTGATGACCTTCAGTATGAAAATGGAACCCTGGACCATGAGGAAGAGCATAAGTCTGAACCTAACACCATTTTTAGAGGTATGAGCTTTGATATCTTCAAGCATGTTACGAATGAGAAAGGTAATGTTGAGCTTTATGAAGAGATGTGCACATACATAATTAAATAGTTTTGTTCAAAGTTGGATGATGAAGAATCATACCTGTTAGGAGGAGATGGAAATCATGGTAAAATAGAACATTAGATTCATAAGATTGAACAAGTGCTAAAGCAATGGGAGGAATATGGTATTGATAAAGATGAATCCATTTTCTCAGGTCAAGAAACTTCTCATGAACCTGATTTGCAAGGTCCTAGCTAGCTGGAGGAGCTTCCTTTCTACTGTACAGAAGAGATGGAGGATAATATATTAGTTGAGAGTTTGTTTCAATAAGATACTTCATTGTTTGAACATTTAACCTCCTTCATTGAGGAAGAAAAGCCTAATTTGAAGTGTACCTCTCTGAGTGATAATGAGGTTTTTGAGCTTTGAGCTAGCTGTTCCTAAGAGCCTTCCAAGAGCTGATAGCTTTGATAAGTTATTAGCTACCTTGGTGGAAGATGATTTTCCATTAACCATGGAGGAGGAATCAACATGGCAAGTTATTATGTAGGGTGAAGGTAAAGCTGCTATTTCTAACAATTCAAATTGCGTTCTCTCTAGTCCAAACTTAGCTAAGAAGCAGGACAACCATGAAAAACAAGAAGAAATAGAAGCATTCAACAATGGGAGTCCAAGGTTTATTCATTCAAGAGGCTTTCCTATTAGATTTTTAGCTAGTATGGAGGCCATTGAGGTTCTACAAGTCATGCTTGCACCCAAGCATGAGGATGCAATTGAAGAAAAAGTTGAATTTAGAGTTGCAGCTGAAAGTGATTAGATTCAAAACACTTGTTTGGTCCAAGACAACAATAAGCATGATCAAAATCAAGGTGAAAGTGAGTTTATTTGCATCTTTCATGAAACATTGCAATAATCTATTGAATATCTGCATGTGTTTCATGCTCTTTCAACATTACATAATCATGTAATGCATTAGTTGTTGGTCATGAGGGGTAGTTATTTCACAAAGCCAATCAATGGTTTTGTTTGTTGACAAGGCCTTGTTGTTGGTTAGAGTAGGTTAGAATAAGTTTCAATTTAGTTTTAGTTTTCAGTTCATCTAATTGTTGTTTTGCACAGTTAGTTAGTTTGCTTTGAGTGTTTTGGTTTGTTGCAATAAGTTTGCAAGGTTTCATACCTTGGCCTGATGAGTTACAACAGTATACATGATTTTTTTCCAAGTCTTGTCAGGTTTCTATTGACTCTGTTCCTAATGGATAAGCTTCAAGAAACTGCTCAGGATGTTTATCAAGCTAACAATTAGCAAATGTCACTAAAAATGTTACCTGATTTTGCTTCTAGCTCAATAAGGTAGAGTTGAGATAACATTTACAAACTAAAGATGAAAGGTACATATCATTTTCTGCTAAGTTTCATCCATATGTATAAAAGAGATTATCAAAGGATTATATTATTACATTACACAATTGCATACAATAGAGAAGAAAGTCAACATTTATTGCAAAGGCAGTCTTTATTGATAATAATAAGTGTATAGTGTCCCTCACAAGCTGAGGGACTAACTATTTTAATTCATATAAAGAAAAAACTATATATTTATAGATATAAGGAAATGCATATGTAAAGAAAGGGGACCAATCATTTCCTAAATGATGAATCCCAATTGAGTTTCCTTGCATCAACTTCAGTTCTCCTGCCCATCTAGCTTCCAATTGTTGCTTACCCCCTACTACTCCAAGGTTTCTTGCATTTGTGAGAAGAGACTTGGTTAGAGAAATGAAGGATCACCGATCAGTACATAGGAAAACATCCATAAACATATAATCTAATCCTTATAAACATTAAAATAGCTAGCATATCATAGATGTCCAAGAAAACAAGAGAGTTATCAAACACATCTATCATATGCTTTGTTTTATCTAACATGTTTGCTCATTGTGTAGGTATAGGTCAAATATTTGTTATTGTTTTGTTTCATTTGGTTATAGCATGTGGAGTAAAATGTGGCTCCCATGAGGGTTGAGCCCAACATGTTGCCCTCTTGTGTTTTAAGAGGGGTAGGAATGTAAGCAAAATTGAGCAACTTGATCAAATTGATGATAAACCTATTCTTGATGCATTAAATCAATATGGAATCATACCATTTGATCAAATTTCATCACCATATTCAAAAGATGTAATGAAACTATGTGAATTATCGAGAAAGATTACTCTCCAACATTTCACAATGAACCAAATAGTAGGTTTCCATCATGTTGATCAAAGGGGCAGCCATTGGAAAGGAAGAGCACATTGATGCAATACAAAATATAGTGCTTTCACTAATTGAGAGAGATGAGAAGTCATTTTAACCACCATTTATAGGGAAGCCTACTTTCCGATAATGTTCCTCAACAATTTTTTCTTCTTGGAAGTCTTACTCTACTGGATATGTCTTTCAAATCTTCTTAAGTGGACCCATTTCAGTCAAGGAAAACATGATGTGATGATAGTCTGTGAGAGGAAAGTATGTATGCACATCAAGTGTGATGACAACCAGAAGCTAAGGAAGTCACGATAATATAAAATGCAAGGGACACTGCATATCTATGCATGGATATTCATTATGGGAGAGGAGCTATCAAGTCCTATCAGGAGCTGTCATGAGCTACATGGAGCAACAATTTTAAATCCATAAGTACATGGGATCAACAAATACATTAGCAGTCAACCTTGCATTCAATATTAAAGTGATAAATGAGCAAATATAAATCAAAGATAGTGCTATTGACGTATCATCAAAGGACAATGATATTGTACCAACAGGGTGCTTTCTATGTGATCTCATGCAAGCTACAAGGATAGTTCAATATAGTGCCCAATACTTATGCTTAGCTTTAAAGACAACATTAATACATTGATGCAACAAGAGTGCCATAATGAATAACATCTCAATGAGTTGTGCATTGAGAGATCTTTGTTTCTGAATAGCAATGTGAATTAGAGACATACTGTGTGGTAGACAATGAAATCATTTTTTGAGCAAGAAGTATACAATGTCATGACTGAGGATGTGCAGGCCTTATTTTGAGCCTAAGGAACTAGTATGGAGGCTTAGAGCAGCAATAAAAGTTTTGTAAGAGTGCAGTAAGAGAGGAGACATTTGTATGACAAGAGTGTTGAGCAGTCTTGTAGGAGACAAGCTAACATGAGTCATCAATTTGAAGAGTGTGGAGCAGTATCATTGAGGGTGTTGAAGAACTCAGTGGTAATCTGTACAGTCACCAAGAAAGAGAAAATATTTCTAAAAATTAGCCTGGCATGTCGATCCATGTGTTTGAAGGAAGGAAGTCAGAAGGAACAAGAGTATCAAGAAGCCTCAACTATTCAAAAAATGGGGTATCTAGTTATGAAGAGACAATGTGCAGGCAAGCATAAAAGAAAAAAGCGATGACAAGATGAGAGTTGTATTAGGTGAGTGAATGCATGAGAAGGGGTTTAGGTGATATGACCATCTGGAGCCATGAATTTGGCAGGTCAAGAGTTTAAAAAGAAATCCATAATTCTTTATGACTGTAAATGAAGCCTCTATGACAATATTAGGAGCATCATTCACAATAGGAATATGCATTGCATTGAAAAGTGATATTCACCAAGCCATAAGAGACAAAGAGTCATGAATGAAATGTAAAAGACAATGGAATTGATGCAACATGATGCTTAAGGGACTATCATAGATATGATTGAAGCAGTAAAGGGAATCATCAAGGATATTCAAATGATTTTATTTCCAATGTCAATGTACACTGTTGTTGTCACAATAAGTATAAAACAAAGGAATTTTAAAGTATAGTGGCATCATGTCCTGATGAGATTATAAGCATAGTCAATGATAAAAGGATCATGTCAAAAGAGGATACTAGGGATTTGCTAAATTAGAGAAATCATAAGTGTTATTTCAAATAATGGGGCCAGAGCTTACATGAGTAGAATTTTCCAGGGGAGTCTTTAAAATGTGAAATAACTCTTACAGAATGCATGAGATCCTATAGCAGTATCATGAAGGAAAATGGGCACAGAATATACAAATCTTCATTGTGCATATAAATGAAACCCAATACTAGTCAAAGCCATGGCCTGTACAGTACCAAAACTCTTAGCCAAGGAATAGAAAAGCAATACTATGCAAGGGTTTCAAATCATTTAACAAACCATTTTTTCTTCACAAAGCAACATTTTCTTATGGAATGGTTGGCTAAATATCTCATTCACATTATGATCTTGCACAATATTTTCATAGCAAGGGTGATTATGAAATTGTTGGGCACTATTACATTGGTAAGGAAAAGAAAAATACTCGTGTTTGGAAAACAACAAGAAAAATGGAGGTATGAGTAAAAGAATAGAGGAAACAAAATGGTGTTTCTAGTTTTTTTTTCAAAAAAAAAATATAAGTTCATAAAGAGGAAACAATATATAAACATCCTCTTTTTTTTTTGCATGAGCAAAAGCGTAGAAACTAAAATATCTTCAATGTTTTTGCATAATAAAGCTGAAAAAAGCATTGTTTTCACAAGGAAGAAAAGAATGATGTCTATACAAAATTAGGCTTACCTAACTTGATCTAAGCATGGAATCAACACAAAAGTAGCTAAAAACCTCCATGAAACCTCTAGTTGCATGAAACCATGGTGACACAACCCTCATAACAACAAGGTTTTCTAGAAACTTCAAAATGCAAAATGAAAGATGCATAGAATGTGTGCCCACGTTTTGTCTTAGGGTTTTGTTTTTCCCTATGTTAGGCCGATAAGTGAAAAGGGAATTTTTTGCATACCTTTCAAATATTTGCGATGAAACTAATGTATGCTTGTGGCCTAGTTTATGCCTTAGTGATTTTTCATGTCCCCTTGTAATATGTAAGCCTTTCAAGACATATGTTTTGTTTTCAATTTCTCATCACTTTTCATAAAATTCTTTCAAGACTTATGGTTTTGCTTTAGTGTCCCCATTGGTTGATTTAGGGCCTTTTTATTTTTGCATTAATTTGAGATGTAAAACATTTTTATTAAGTGATATGTTTATAAATCAATTAGTCAAAGTGTCATTTTAAATGCAAAAATGAGGTGTATTATGCCATAAATGCACTTATGAGTTTTAGTTGAGTCCTTATACCTTTGCAAACACACCAAAGGCATGAGTCAAAGGATTGAATGATGATGATTGACCAACATGTGGAAGGTGTGTGGGTTATCTTTGACTAAGTTTTGAAGGGAATGAGACCATTTTGGAGGCAGTTTTGTCATGCTTTTGGTATGGTTGGGTCATAGCTTGACTTTTATTCACTTTTGAGGCATTTTGGAGGAGTTTTGGAAGATTCTTTTTTGGCCTTTCTACTGCATCTAACTAGGAGTTTCGAGAAGAAAATGTGTGGGGTAGTTGTTTCAAAAATGCTTAAGTAACTTCAAACAAAGTTTTTGGACTTAGTTCTGTCTTTCTAGCAGTACTGCAACTCATTTTTGGAGTTATCTTTTAGCAAGAGCAGTATTGTAACTCTTTTGACATGTATGATAGTGGATACCTTGGATATCAATGCAGTTAAGTTATTTTTCCTTCTCAGATTTTCTGTTCTACTATGTGCAAGGGTATGATTGATGAAATTGCTTGTGGTGATATCTATTTCCTTGTAGTTTTGTCTCATTGTTAACACCTCTTGTAGAAAATTGTGTTTGTTGCAGGTTATAAGTTGTGTTTAAAGGGAAATTGCTTCTAGTTGTGAAAATATCTTTCCTTCTAAGGTTTTTTGGCATTAAAGCCTTCTTATGAAACATTTATGCAAAAACATATAGATACCGAGTTGTGTATGTCAAGCTTTTCCTTTGATTGAACTATGTGTTTGAGCTATTTTACAGGTCAAGTTATTGTTTTGGTGCATCACCTTAGGAGTTAATCATTTTAAGTTTATGTTACTTTCTTACCCTTTTCTCTACAAAAGCTTTAGTTTAGATAAGTTTAGGTGATACCATTTAGGAGTTAGCCTTATCTGGAGGTCCACTCCAAGTTTAGGTGACCCACAACCTAGGAGTGTTCCCATGTTGCTCCAAATTTCTAAGTTCTACAACTTAGCAAGGGTGCAGATTTGAGAGTATAATAGTTACACCCTATCTCTTAGTTACCAAGTTACTTCTACCTTGAAAGTAAATATGATGATAAATGTGTATCAAAACTTTAATATGTTCAATAGGAGAATGAAATACTGAAATATGTATTATGATGTTATTGCTTTTACAGGAATGATTATGTTTTATATTAATGGAAAATGCAATGAATGAATATGTATTGCTATATATTTACTTTAATGCTTGGATAATGAAAATTATTTATGATACTAATGGATTTTATGTGAAAAAATAACTACCTTTGTGACACACTAAGTTGGATGCAGGAAGGAGCCAAGCCCTCAGGTATGCAAGGGGGAGTATCACTCAGGAGAGGAGATTGGTCTAGTAACCCTTAATGAGCCTAACTGAGCATACACACACTCACATCCTAGATTGGTTTAGTTGAGTTAGTAGTTTGGGAAATGGTAAGTAACCTTCAGTCTTGATTGTGAATGTTTGTAATGGTTTATAATCCTCTTCAATGAATATTTTGACTAGGGATTTGAGATTGAGTCTTTATTTTGGGTGAAATTTCTTCTTTGTCTCTTCATATTTGTATGTTAAATCGATAAGGTATATACATAGAATGTATATATGTATATATACATGTCCATGATAACTCATACATGTGAGTATATGCATGCATGAGTATACGTAGGTATATGTACCTACGTATGCTCATGAATGGATAACCCATATGCATGGGAGTATCATTTGGACAAATGTGACATGTATATATATATATATACACATTTAATCTATACATGTCAATCGATGAGTACATGAATATATGTGTTGAATAATGGTTATAAAAATAATGATGTATATATACATAAATGTAAATCTATATAGTTGCATCAAAGGAAATGTGTTTACATATACATTAATGTATGTATATGTGTATATGTGTGATCATTTCATTATATGTTTATGTATATATATATCAATTATCAAATAATGAAAATGATAATCATGTGAATATATAATTATATATAGAGTAATATATATATAAATAAATATATATATGCATATATCAAGGATGTAATATATATATAATAATATGACATATATTTAAAATTCTTAAAGCATGACACATATATATAGCAGCTAATTGGTATATTAAAATGCTATGAAATAGGCTAAAGCACAATAATATAGCACTGAAACATACATTAGAATGGCTTAAGATGAGTGTTGCAAGTGAAGCACATAGAATATAATATAGCACATTGCTTATAACTTAGCGTATTGTCATTAGCATGTTATATAAACATAAAGCATCGTCAATACATATTCATGGGAGGCACAAAGTATGAAGTGTATGGAAGTAAATAGAAACCAAGTTTAAAAAAACAACCAACACTTTATGAATTAGTCAATTATCTAAAAGTGTTGTGTGGAGAATTAGGCATGAGAATAACCTTTTTGAGTTGGTCTTCAGTGGATAAAGTAGTTTATATGGGTGCATGGTTCATGTGGCACCAATGCTGAAGTATATGAAATGTATAAGAATTATTTTCACTACGCATAAGTCTGGAAAAACAATATCTTAGCCTTGAGACATAGTTAATGTAAACTTGGAAGAATTATAAGGAGGAATTCAATTTGCAAATTGAATAGGAAACTTTCTTAGAAGTTTTTTGATCATTTGACTTCGTAAAAGAGTCTTGTTGTCCCTTGAAACAAGTCAACTCAACCATTTGAAAGGTGAGGACTATTGTGTGTTGCAAACCTATAAGTTAGTTTGATGAGTTGTTGCATGAGGATAGAAAGGTGGTAGAAGTACTAGCTTGTTTGTAGCCTTTGGTTGCTCACATTTTAGTGTATATAGAGGTTATCCTCATTACTTCTACAATTTCTGTGCTAGTGAGTTGAGAGCTTGAGAGTTAGAGAGTTGCTTTTCCATTTTGCATTTGTGATTTTTGAGAGACTTGGTGAGAGGTTAGAAGAAGGAATTAATTTGATCTTGGAGGAAGCATCAAGTGGGCTTGAGGAATTGAGCTAGGAAGGGAGTTTAATTAATTGGAGCTATTATACAGGAATGCTAGTTTCTATACCTTTGTCTTTTATGTTTGAAAGGTTAAATAGTTTTTGATTACTATGTTGGAAAGGAATGGTTTTGAGTATGTTGTGATGCTTGTTTATGCTTGCATGTTCTTGGTTGTTTCTTTCTTTGGTGGAACCTATCTATTGGGTTAACACTTTTATATACCCTATATGGGAATTTAAATGATGGTGTTTCTATTTAGACTGTATGTCGTTAGTCTATACTATACGTATGTAGAATGAAATGTTAAATATGGTTTACATTGATGTCTTGAGGTAACTTATATTTGTTAGCTTATTATGCTAGGTAAACCCTTATGGGTAATGAGGTTAGTAATATAACAAGAATGATGGTATGATAGACATATCATCATTGTTAGGTTGCAATGTTGTGTGAACCATATTGATAGGTTATACTCAATTGGTTTCTTGTATCTCCTTGAAAGTAGGGAGAGAGTCTTATCTCTAGGGTTAGGGTGTGTACTCGATGGCTATATGAATATTCAATGGTAAGGTTGAGAAATATTTTTTGGTTATGTTATCTTCTTATTTTGATTTAGTGTCTATTCCTATTCATGGAATTCCAAAAGAGGACTTATGTTCTGGCAACCCAAAGTTGTATTGGGAAGAGGACATGAAGTTGCAAAAGCACAAAACTCTTCTTAGGATAATGTCCTCCAAATTATATACAATTGTAGTGAACATAGTAAACATGCATTTATTTGTGGTATACTAAAAGAGAGGTTTTATGATTTTTTTATGATCACTTGATCACTACATCACTTTTAATTGAAACCCTAGGTAGAGAATAACCTATTTGATTGGGTTGTTTACTTGATTATTGATTGAAGAAAATAGGTTGGGATTTACCTATATGATCTAATTTATCATTTGATTGTTGATTATATCTTGATTGAAGTCATTTATTGTTGAAGATTATACTTTTGATCGAGGTCATTCACTGATGAGATTATACTTTTGATGGGTGTCATTTATTGTTGAGATCATAGTCTTGAATGCAAACTTTTATTATTGAGATTGTACTTTTGAAGTAGAGTCATTTAATGTTGTGATGTTATTTTTATCCACGTGGATAACTTGGTTACTCCTAGGGTTAGGATAATCCATGGGTAAAGGGGTAACCTAAGTATTTAAAGATACTTAGTAGCTATGTCAATTAAATATGAGTTAATGGGAAGTTTATTCTTGGGATTAGGATAATCCATGGGAAAAGGGATAACCTATGCATTTTAAGATACTTAGAAGCTATGCCAATTAAATATGAGTTAATGGGAAGGTTATTCCTAGAGTTAGGATAATCCACGGGAAAGGGGATAACCTATGAATAGAATATGAATGGTTAAACCCAAGTCAAGCAATTATTGTGTTGAAATAGATGACCCTCACTCAAAGTACTGGGTGATGAATCTTTGGCCAAAGCAGTGTAGATAGCCACTATCTACAATGTAAGTTCACTGTGATCTAAGTACATACTAGGCTAGGAATATCATATATGTACAAGTAGACATTATCTAAGCTCTAGATATGTAGAACACACCACAACACTCAAAAAAGGCTAAGGAAATTATGAGGTTACCAAACCAATCTCTTCATCAAAGGGTAGGGCCATCTTACCAGTTTAGTAGATGTGTGGGGGACCACAGTAAGTCCATGGTTGGTAGAAATGCACTTGAGTGATGCTTCTCCTCATGCAGTTGGTGGCCAAGATTTGGAATGCACACGAAAGTATTGGGGACAACTAGAATGTATGCATCAACAATGAGGAAATCTAGAATGTATGCACCAATGCAGGGACATCAATGATGTATACCTAGGTAGGGACATCTAGATCATTCGTATCTCTATTTCAGTAAGCTCTTTGAAGCTACGTATTCATGTATCCCTCTCTATGGAAATTGTAATGTTATCATGAAATTATGTAGTATGGAATCATTACATGGATTTTTGTAATGTTTTGATGTAATGCAATGGGAAAGTTTGGAATGAGGTTATTTCAAATGTGCATATTGTTATTGGATTCGAAAATAAAAATTTAATCGCTATATTTTTTCACATGTGGGTTTAAACATGGTAAAATTCAATGGGTAGAACAATGGGCATGCTATATATTTATAGTTTCTTTCTTATCCCCTATTTTAGAAGTTGTTTAAAATTTTTACACCTCAAGTAGTTAAAGTTGTGGACTGACCTTGACCCAAGTTTAAGAAGCACCCCGATAAATCCATGGTGAGGGATCCAGAAGGTGCATTTTTCACATATTCCTTATGGTGTATTGCATATTGAGGATGTGAGGAATTATACTCACATAAAATAAGATGAGTATAGTCATGCAAAGTTGGGAGAATTTTGGGTGAACACAGTTAATCGGTGATGATTTTGAATTTAAACTAGTGTATGCAGGTTTGGTTGAAAAGAAATTATATTTTTGGAACAAATTTCATATATTTTTTTGTGTGGATGAATAGGTTAGATACACATTGAGAAAAATTCATTACAGATTCATGTGGTTAGACCTCCCACACATGATCAACAAGGAAGCCATTAGGGTTATGGCAAGGTTATGCTCCACTAGACTAGTTCCAACTCTCAAATATGTAAAGAATGAAGTTTTAGTGAAGTTAAAAAATGCCAAATTTGATAAACGTGCCCTAACAGTAAAGGATATAGAAGATCCATTAGTAAAGTATATGTCTACGATGATAGGATATAAGATTTTCTTCACAAATAGAGAAAAATTAGTTTCTGCCATTGGGATTATATCAGTGAATATAGGTGGTTTACACATGTACACGAAAATATTAAAGGTTTAAAAAGTAAATAAAGTGTTAAATTGAAAAATAGAGGAAATACCTTAATTTTCTATTGATAATATAGGTACCTTCAACTTAACATTGTAACGATTAGCTATTAAACCTAAACTCTCTAATTCACTAACACTATTGACTCTTACTTCTAGCTACTTGACCTCTTTGGAGAATGACTCAAGGGCATATTACAAAGCATAATTCATGATGCAATATATCATTCATGCACATGTAATTCTATTTGAAATGAATGCAATAATTTAAACATCAAAATTAACAACAAAAATTAAGGTGGGTGAATAGTACCTCAAGTGGTCCTTGCTCGAGTTGTACCTGTAGGAGAAACCAAATATGTGCTACTTGAATCAACTAATCATAATAGTAATCTGGAACATCTTTATTGCATATAACTGAACTCTATAATCTTACAAGAATCTTCACAGATTTTTCATTCATGAGTGCATAATAGAAAACTAACAATGAATTATTTTTTGTGAAACAAACTTATAACTATCATACATATATCTAGAACTAGATCTTCTCCTCAACCACCGATCCAACTATATAGACTCAGAGGAGTTTTATTTGTATAAGAACTATTTTTTTTTTAAATGCATATGTCCACTCTCCTTCAAAATAGAGAGAGACAATGTATTTGCAACTAAAGCTATAATTGAAAAAGACAAAAGAAGATAAATAGGATTGAAACTATGCCGTAATGGTTTGACAGAGATGTGCTTTTTGAGAATAGTTATGTTGGCTTTCTTATCAATGCAGACTTCTTCTTCTTCCTACTATCTTATTAGATGACTTGGTCACTCACAATTGACTACTTCAACTATCGCCTTCAATATTTATTGTAGCTATCATGTCCTTAGTGTTATGGAATCTTTCCTATAATCTGCCTGAAATCCTTTGGTTGCGGGCTAGTAAACCTAGTTGTTGCGGGTTGCAATTCTTCTGGCTGCAAGAGGTTAGTTTCATCTAGAATATACACATCATTAATCAACCATGAGTTAACACATAATCATATTAAATTTCATAAACATTCACACATTTATCCATGCAAAAATCATCATATCATAATTATATTTCCATATGGTAAAGTTTGGTTTAGGATGTATAAAAGACATAAAAGAGATATAAGGTTCATGATTGTTCGTGAGATAAAGAACTTGAAATATTAAAAATTCATAAACTAAAAGAAATAAAACTAGCCATTTCCTAGGCCCATCAATAACAATGTGAGGTATTTACATACATGTCACTCAAAACTATTTTAATTGTGTATAGCACCACAAAATCCCTTTGAAAATTATCTTCAATCTATCTTATGTTATGTCACCCATGAATGTACATTTGTCTCTTCCTTTTTTTTTTTTTGGTCTCGGAGGGTATGCCCATGGTCCCAGCCTAGCGGCCCCCCCTTACACTAGTTCAAGGGGGTGCGAGCAGGAGGTGAGACTAGTCCCTTCGGCCACAGGATAACCAGCACAGCCCCCAAGTGTCTGTGGCAGGGTGAATACGAGCTAGAGAGTCGACCCCAAGACCTCGGGGAGCAAACCCAAGACTTAAGACAAACTACTCTAACCCGTGGGGGCACATTTGTCTCTTCCTCGCAATAAGGTAAATCATGGTATCCATTTTGGGGATATTATACACTAATGTGAGGAAAGACCATCAACACAAAATTTTATAAGATGTAATAATTATAGGGCATGCTTGTATCTCTAGAAACCTTGATTTCCTCTTTAAATGTATTAGCCTTCATGTTGTACTTCCTCATTATTATCACTAAATGTGAGGCAATCTACATGTGGAATCAAGAGATCATTTTCCTTGATGGTAGATGTGTCCAGGACCATATCTTGGCAACATGAATCTATTACCCAATTGTCCATGTAATCAACCAAATAATTATCCTTCAAGTGGACATGTAAAATTTTTAAGTTTATGAATTGGGAAAAATTTCCAACACTTCCCAAATGAATTTATCGAGTTTCTAGTTTAGGGCTTATTTGTTGTGAATGGCATTAATGGCAACCAAAGAATAACCCTCTACATGGATAAGGTCCTTTTTGATATTTTTCATGTTTTCAATTTGAGAATTGTAGCTTGGAATTTGACTTGATTGTTAGTTCCTTCTACGATTTTTTACTACTAAGGCCAAGATATTCCCCTTATGATCTCTAACTACATATCATGTTAGAATTCAACATGCTTTGATATCGTGTTGAAATGATGGATGTTGAATCACCCAATGAAGTTGCACACAATTCAAAAGATCTTGCCAAGAGAAATTACACCACACAAAATATTGCAACTAAGGGCTGCAAAGAGAGATTGCTATTGATCTACAACATTAGATCGTAGATTGATATTTGATTGATATGTTACAAATGAAAAAAATGCCTAATTATATAGGCAAAAGAGAAAACCTAAAATGTATGAGATGTTGCCATGTGTCATGATCTAACAACATGTGACAACATGTGAACCCTATCTAGGAAATTATTAAATGTTGAGATAAGTTCTAGAAGGACAACTCATCTTCTAGAAGGAATCTTATCCCTACAAACAAGGAAGGGGGAATTACCCCATTATTAATGATTTATTAAAAATGCAACCTAGGACTAAATGATATATGACCTAAGTTAACTTATGCTAGTGTAATAATTAATTTAATTACACTAACACCCCCCCATAAGTTCAACTTAGGGAGGAAAATACAATGATTATACAAAGATGATGAAAATATGGGTCCTGACTACGAGGCCATGTTAGGTACCCATTTACATGAAGATGTAGAAAATCTCCCACAATCGGAGAAAAGGGGAAACCCAGTGAAAACAAAACCCCTCTCCAAAAAGGAGATGAAAATGCAAAAATGTGAGATAGGATGGGAAGGATGGAGGACTCCCAAATACCCACCAAGTACACCATTCGTCACATGGATACAATACAATTAATAGTCCCCCATAGGGAGGAAAGAGAGAGACTATATAGCCCCCCTAGAAGATGAGATCAGCTACAAAAATGGTAAGTGTCTGAAGATAGAACAAGATCCAAGGTCGACAAACAACTTGTCTCCCTTTCAGAAGAAACAAAACCAACTACAAGTGTAGGGATGCTTCCCATTCTAGATAGGAATTAAAGGAAGGAAGGATGAAAATGGATGATGATGTAGTCTCTAAACTCTACCCAAGTGTCTCCTTGCCTGATGATGAAGATGCCACAATAAATGAAGAGGGTGACAAACCAGGATGATGCAAAAACTAATGCTTCAAACAATATCCAAAGATGACGATGTGATGGATATGATGGAGAATTGATTTCCCCCCCTGAATGAAGTGTCCTCAAAACCATTGAAAGAATTATGAAGCCAATCCAACGACAGATGTTGAAGAAACCTCAAATCCAGAATGGAATGATATGGAAGAAGTTTCAAACATGAAATCTTTGAAGAGAGATCAAGTGCCTCCAAGATAGTCTCATGATTCCAAATCAAGGTTGAGACAAAGGGATGAGGAGACTCAAGAGAACTCTCCAAAGTGTGATATGAATAGAGGAGTGATATCTCATCAAGAATGTTCTCCAAACCTATAGAAGTAGCCAAGTCAGTGATACCTGAAACAAAGCCATCCTGTGATGTCAAGTCTGGAAAACTGAAGGTGTCTTGATGAGTGATGATGATGGAAGCCTCAATCAATGAATTTGGACAAGGAATCACTGAATGTGAAGAGATACCAATAGTCTCTGATGGAGAAGAAGCACCTGAATGAACCTTGGCACCCTATTCAAAAGATTCAAGGCAATAAAATTCCTGCACAAAAATATCATCATGGGGTACCTGATCTAAAGAATGACATTATGAATCTTGACCATCAAGGAAGGGTAGAGTTTTTGAATCTCCATAGATCTCCAAAAGCTTAGTACAAAGAATATGAGGACAATTAGAATGATTAAGAGAACTCAAAACATTAGAATCAACTTGCATAGAAATGATCTCCAAGACAGTGTCTCTACTGCAACTCCAAGAAAATTCATGGATACCTTCACTTGGATGAGGAACTATACCAAATAGATGAGGCAACAAATAAAGTGATTGGAGATGGTGGACGATCCCATCCTGCCATTGTGAATATTTTCCCTTGTGCAACATAACCAAAGGAGTATATGCAAGCCCCATAATGAACTTTCTCCAAAAATACAAAGATAAATAAACTTCAATAGAAAATAAAGACTTCCAAGGATGATGTAAAACTGAAGTGATGCTACTCGGATCAAAAAATATTATCCCAACCTTCAAAATAGCCAGGTTATTGATCAAATGCACCAAATTTGAAAAAATATCATGCAGGAGTACCTAGAGTTGAAACTAATCAAGGGTTTGGACTGATGAAAAAGGCTCTAAAAATACTTCTTGATGCCACTGGAATCAAGGAAATCTGATGAACGGTTGCGAAGTTATGATCCTTTGAGTTCAGATTAGGGTTTTTTCTTTAGTTGGATGTAGAATTTTCTATGAGAAAAATTTCATAGAATTGATGTTAGCACTGGAAAGTGCTCAGAATTACCTTTCTGACGGTATCTCATTTGCCAATTTTTGATAACCTAGTGAAAATTTATGACAACAAAAAAAATGACTACATTTGGCACTTTTCAAGCTAATTAGGTGCAAAAAATAAGCACCTGGGTGCTAAAACACGGTCGCCGATATGACCACAGTGCTTATATTGGAAAAAAAAAGCGCTTCCCCTGGATATGGTGGCAGCAAAGCGGAGCAACCAGATTGGTGGCGGAGTGGTGGAGCCACCTTTTGTAGGGATTCCCCTAGTTGCCAATAGAACTGGGGCCTAAATAGTGGACAGAGTTGTAATTCCTCGGCAGCCAGTAGAGAGAAGAGAAACGACCGGTGAAAAGGACTTGTCAGGCCAGGGGAGAGAAGCCAACACTGAGGAGTGATCGTTGGTGTCGGGATCCCAACATATGAAGGCGAGAGCAAGGGGCCAGTTGGAGAATCGCTAGTGGATGAGCCAAGTGGGCCAATCAACGGTACAGGCCCTACAAATAACTATACGTTCTCTACCCATGCTTAAATGCGATCGACCACAAATTTTTCCAGATTATAAACAAGTCATCGAAAAAAGACTATATATATGATTTTTAATATTGCATTTTTGCAATTAAAAAATCAAAAGCCTCCTTTAAAAAAAAAAACCGAATAATATTTAATCTGCAAAAATGAAATAACAATGTCGATGGAGGAATAATATGCTGACCGATGAATAGATTTGTAGGTCACTCCAAAATTTTTCAGAAACTATAGAAAAATATACAATATATTTTTTTGCCAAAATAATAGATATATGTGCCCCATTTATCTAAAAAAAAAAGTAATTGTGACTAAATTTTTTTTGCCTTAGAGGACAACTGACCGGGATGATTTTCACTACAAATTTGTACGGATCGTACCAATTAATTTTGCAAACCCAAATACCTCTAATGGATCCCGGGATGATGAATCCGATTTTGATGAATGGACAGGTGATCCTAGGGTTTCAAGGCCTTATGAAGAAAATGGCGAGCTCAAATCTGACTCTGTTTGCTTCAGAAATCAGCTTGGTCCCCAAGTGGAAACAAGTAGCCTTCAATGGAAACATTCAAGCCTACAAGAATCTCTCCAACCCAACTTTCTTGATCCTGTGATGAACTCTCAATGGAATGGCTCTAATACCATGTTAGAATTCAACATGCTCTGATATCATGTTGAAATGATGGATGTTGAATCACCCAATGAAGCTGCGCACACTTCAAATGATCTTGCCAAGAGAAATTACACCACACAGAAAGTGTTGCAACTAAGGGTTGCAAAGAGAGATTGCTATTGATCTACAACATTAGATCATAGATTGATGTTTGATTGATATGTTACAAATGGACAAAATTCCTGATTATATAGGAAAAAGAGAAAACCTAAGATGCATGAGATGTTGTCATGTGTCATGATCTAACAACATGTGACAACATGTGAACCCTATCTAGGAAATTATTAAATGGTGAGATAAGTTCTAAAAGGAAAATTCATCTTCTAGGAGGAATCTTATCCCTACAAACAAGGGGGAATTACTCCATTATTAAATGATTTATTAAAAATGCAACCTAGGACTAAATGATATATGACCTAAGTTAACTTATGCTAGTGTAATAATTAATTTAATTACACTAACATATCATGCCTTAGATTTATTGTGATTTCCTTGAGATGCCTAATCAAAATTTAATTGGATCTAGTTTGCAAAAGGTGGCACCCAATGAGCATCTTCTTTCATATTACTGATTGACTGGTCCCGAGAAGCCCCTTGAATAGGGATAGGAGCTCATAATTATTGTATTTGATATTATGGTACTAATTATGTGGGTAAGTTTCTTTGTATATAGGTCATTTTTTATTAGTGTGGTATAGTGATTTAGATAGTAGGAAGGTCATAAATGGGTGCATTTTCACTCTATTTGGGGAAGCTATCAGTTGGATAAGTAAGAAGCAACCTATAGTTGCATTTTACACTATAAAATGGTTATAAATCATTCCTATAAGGATTAAAGGTGTTACACAAGTTATATTTAGGTATTGGCTTTTAGTACAAGTAAATTTGGATTAGATGCGATAGTTGGAATGCTAAATGTATGGTGAAGAAACTAATGTATTATGCTTGTACAAATCATATTGATGGTCAATATCACTTTTCCCATGAGATGGTTGAAAGTAGAAAATTCATGATACATAATGTTAACACTATTTAATATTACAAAATCTCTCACTAAGCTACTGAGATCATGTTTGGATTGGGTGATATTAACCTTCCAATCCTATATATTTTCTATTTCTCCAAATAAATTGGAATAGGCACTAAGATGCCCATGTAGATGGTTGACATATTATTTAATTACTATTATTCTTTTGGGGCTTAGAATATTGGTTGAATGGATTTGAATAAGAGAGGTTACAATTGATAGGTCAACGATAGTGATAGATTTAATAGACACCCCCCCTCAATAAAAGAAAATTATGGTGAATCTTTCATTATTTTGAAAAATATATTAATTTTATTGGCGAATCTTTCCTCTTTTTGGAAATAAAAAAAATTATGGGCAATTTTTTCATCACTAGAATTTGTAAAACATCTTGGTGAATCTTGGAAAATAGTAGAAAAATGCATAAATTATGATGGCGAATCCTTCCACTAAAAAAAACAATTCTCATGGAAAAGTAAGGGCTCAAGGGTGGAAATGATTGATGGATTTAAGGGGTGGACTCTATAATATTTAGTTGCCACCATTGATTAAAAATATAATCTAATAGCCCACATTGTATTCCACAAGGTAAAATGTACCCAAGGATATGTAATGTTCATGGGCTCAAAATTGCTTTGATTTTAGGTGCCATGAGCATTACAGATTATAGGTACATTTTACCTCACAAAATATAATGAGGACTATTAGATTATATATTAAATAATGGAAGCAACTAAAGATTGAAAATATGGCCTTGAAGCAACTAATAATTATGATATACTATTGGTGAATTAATTTAGATTTCTACTATAACTTGTAAAATTTAGGCGAATCTAATTTAATCATGTATTAAATACTATGGAATTTTTTTGAGTTAAAAACTTTAATAAAATCAATTCTTTGATGATTTAAATAAGACTAAAATAAAATTTTGTAAAAATGTGGTGATTCAAGTCCTGTTATAGCTTAAACAATTAGCCAAATTTGGATATCCAAATTTCAACTATTAGCCAATTGGTGAATATTAACCAGTAAAAAAATCACTAGTCAACAATGAGAGTTAACAATTGATTCCAATCAGCTATGATGTAAAATAAGAATGGAGGATGACCTAAGATCGTGGGTAGTGGTTTCAAAGTAGGAATGACTGATAGAGAAGTTGCACTAGAGGGTTGGCATCATGGAGAAGAAGTGCTTGGAGGCGGATAGCGCTAGTGTAGGTGAAAGCTTGGTAGGATGACATAATTGAGGCTTTTTGGGTTTCCACCATGCCACCGAAGCCAATGCAATATCGTTAGGAAGAGGAGCTCCTGAGTTTTAGAACCACTAGGAGGCTCAACCTAGAACCTGGTTAGAGACATCTAGAATTCCTTGGTTTCACCTCGGTAATTAACGTTGCATTTGGGGAGAGAGCTCTACGAGAAGATTTTAGAATCATCCCAACACAAATCAAAGGAGAACATATTTTCCACCTTAGCATTGGCACAATCGAAGATCCCCTTAGGAATCCAAGGAAGTATTCTAGGCCTCTACTTAAGGAGCTTGCTAGGGGGATAGAATGGGCGACCGAGGCAAAGCAATGGTGAAATCATGGCGGCTCAACCTAGCCACTGGAAGGGGAATCCTTGGAAATGGAACCCAGGGAAGCACTTAGGGGCCGATGAATAGATAGGAAAATATTCCACTTTTCTACTGAAGTGAATGCAAACAACATGAACTAAGATTAGAATCCAAGGAATAGAGATCATGTGGAGTGGAAGGAAGAAGGTATACAAGAGAAGTCTAATGCAAGGAGAGATCTTGTTGTTCTTGGAAAAGGGATTGTTATCAATGAGCCTAGAAAAAATGGTAAGGTGTTGGTCATCCCTAATAAAACCCTATGGAATTCTATGGACATGCTGAAGGAGCACACTTTATTTGCAAAGTGGGAAGGAGGTGGTTGTTTTGTAGAGAAAATGGTGGATTGGTGGAGAGACCAATGGGGTAAAGAGGTATGCATCAATTTTTTGGCCTGCAACTTTCTTTTGATTTTTTTCCTTTTACCAAAATTCAAGAAAATCATCATGTTTGAAAAACTCCTACAAATAGACTAAATATGGTTTTATATTAAAGAGTGGGAACCAAATTTCAATCCCTACAAACAGAAATTTGATAGAATGAAAGCATGGGTAAATTTACACAATCTAGCCTCAAAATATGGGATGAGGAGGTCCTAAGTCTAATATGGAATCAATTGGGCACTTATATTGGGGTGGATAAATCCTTACTTCATGGAGGAATGATGGCTCAAGTGAGAATCTTGTAGAAATTATCCTAAGTAGTTCACACTTAGAAGAACTGGAAATCATCACGAAGGAAGGTAAGTGGTTCAAGGAAATAGAATGAGATCTCTTAGCTAACAAGGTTCCCACTTCCAAAGTTTGATGCCATGAATAGGGCTTTAAAGCATAATGGTGGTTGCTCGGTTGAGTCGGGAAGAGAAACTATAAATAGTGGGGCAGCGCCAATGGATGGGGAAAGCCATCATCAGGAGACAAAATAGGTCACTCATTAGGAGAATGGTAGAAATGAGATTGCATAGGAAGAAGCATTAGTTGTAACAAGTAATGTAGATGGGGTTTTAGGATGCTCCCTAAACCCACAAGAAGAGGGGGCTAAGGAGGAAGTCATGGGTTTGGAGGAGATTATGGAAGCGGGATGTGAACTAATGAGTTATGAAACTCTTGCAAAGGAAGAAGTAGCAAACTCAAATGTGGGAGATGATGATGGAAGTAGCTTGGAGGTTCACGCATTGAAGGACCCTATAGAAGAAGGTGATGTACAAGAGCTTGAGGAAAAGGTTGCTTTACTGAAAGATAATGTAGATTTCCTAGCCACACCGGTGACTTAGGGAAAATGGGATTAAAATCAAGGAATAAGGACAGGAAGTCATAGGACTATGGGGAAGGAAGGACGAAAGGTAGGATTTTAGACATAGAAAAGAGATCTATGGATGGAAATATAGAAGGCCAACATAAAATCACTATGATGCTAAGATCAAGGAAGTGTGGTACCCTTCCCGAGGAGCAATGAGGATCATATCATGGAATGTTATGGGCTTAAACGTCCCTAAAAAAAGTGACTTCTAAGGCAATTCATGGAGACATCAGCGATTGATGTCCTCATGATTCAAGAGACAAAAATTAAGAAATATAGTTATGGAAATGTTCAAGAAGAAATGAAAAATTTGGAACACTGAGCAAGTGGAAGTTTTAGGAGCCTTAGGGGGGTCTACTTATGGTTTGGAGACCATAGAATGTCTATCTAGAGAAGGTAGTGTGAAATTGTAATTGGTTAGCCTACAAAGTGAGAAGTCTATCATCAAATTTGGTCATCACATTAATCAATATTTATGGCCCCTCAAGTTGCATCAAGAAGAGGGATTTGTGGGTAAAGCTTAGCATTTTCTATAGAAGGGTATCCCTTGAATCCTGCATAGTGAAGATAAATGGGGGGTATGCAAAGAAAGTACCAATCCAAAGTAAAATTTGAGAATTATGTAAGGGGGGATGGTTTTTTTGAAATTCAGATGGCAAATGGAAAATACACATGGACAAATAAAAGGTTGGGGTTCAACCATATTGCAAGAAAACTGGACAGATTTTTCTTTAAAGGAGAGTTGGTAGCTTTCCCCTTCACCTTTGAAGGTATCATTTTACCCCAATTAGGGTTAGATCACTATCCAATTAAGTTGGAAATAATGGGTGAAAAGAGACCTGCGAGGTGTCCCTTCAAATTTGAAAACATGTGGTTCAAGGATCAAGATCTTCTAGGGTTGAATGACTCATGGTGGAAAGGATGGAAAGTTGAGGGTACCAAGATGTTTGGTGTGGTATCAAATCTAAATATCCTCAAGAAATAATTAAAGGAATGGAATGAGACCCATTTCAAAAACATATTCAAATCCAAATGCAAAGTGAAAGAAGAGTTATTAGCTCTAAATGAACTGGTATTATCCTCAAGGATAGACATTGAAAAGTACCTAAAGGAAAATGAGTTGCTTGAAGAATATGAGGTATAGGAAAAAGAAGAAGTGTACTAGTAGCATAAATCTAGGGAGATCTAGATGTTGGAGGGGGATAAGAATACCAAATACTTCCATAACAACACTAAGGCCCGAAGAGAAGTCAATAGAATGACGAGTCTATAGGAGTTCATGGTTCAATTGTTGAATCTCCCGAGGGTATTTCAAGGAATTAGTCATATATTTCAAAGATTTGTTAAATAATATAGAAGGGTCAAGTATCGTATCACAAAATCAACTCTTGGTGGTGATCTCAAGGCTAGTTAATGAAGGAAAAAATAAGATGTTGATGAGAAAAATTATGAAAAAATAAATCAAGGTTGCAACATTCTAGCTTTATCCAGATAAAGCACATGGACCAAATGGGTTTTTGACTAATTTTTTTCAAATATGTTGGAGCACCATGGGTAGTGAAGTGGTTGCTACCATAGAAGACTCAAGGAGCTCAGGAGTGGTCCTAAGGGAGATGAACAACACCTTCATTGATTTGATTCCTAAAAAGGAGAAACCATTGTCACTAGATGAGTTTAGACCCATATCCCTCTGCAATAATTTGTAAAAAATTATGGTGAAAGCAACAATGAATAGACTAATTTTTTTTCTAGAGATAATTTATGAGGAGAAATCAAGGTTCGTACTTGAAAAGTCAATTTTGGAGGGGGTCATTATTGAATAGGAATCCATTCACTCTATTCAAAAAACTAAAAAATAGAGTATGCTACTAAAAATGGTTATCAAAAAAGCATATTATTGGATGGATTGGAGGTTCATGTGCAAGGTGTTGTTGGCCTTTGGGTTCGATAACAATTAGGTAAATTGGGTGTTCAATTGTATTGCTAGTCCTATATTTTCAATCATTGTGAATGGCACTCTGGAGGGTTTATTTGAAGCATCTAGAGGAATTAGAAAGGGAGATCCTCTCTCTCCCTTTTTGTTCATTATCATGGTTGGGGCATTAGGAAGGGAATTTAGCATCGTATCAAGTGCTGGGAAGCTAGAGGGAATTCAAATAATGAGCAATGTGCCTGTTGTAACCCATCAACAGTTCGCAGACGATACTATGGTTTTTAGAACATGTTATAAATCTTGTAAGCTAAAGGAAATACTAGATATTTATTCAAAGGCTTTCAGTCAAGAGGTAAGTGAAGCAAAATTGGAAGTATATTTTTTTCATACTCCCACACGCAAAGAGCAAGATATCCTTAGAGTTTTGAGATTAAAGAAAGGTCTATGACCATGTGCATTTTTTGGATTTCCTTTAGAAAAGGGGGTGGGTAGTGGCAATTTATGGGACCCCTGATGAATAAGGTAAACAATCGGATGTCATCATGGAAGGGGTGGTGGTTATCATGAGTTGACAAGTTAGTTATGCTAAAGGATTTTATTTATGTGCTTTCAATTTATTTATTGTCATGCTTGGCATTGCCCAAGGGGACATATCAAACTCTAAATCAAAGTATGAGGAATTTATTCTATAAAGGAAATGAAGATAAGGAAAATTTTGTGCTAATTGCATGAGATAGGATATGCAAAGCGAAGGAGGCTGGGGGAACAAGATTAAGGGATCTTTTGAGATAGAACAAAGCATTGGGGGCCAAGTTGATCTAGAAGATGTACATTGAGAGAAAGTCAAAATGGGTTTGAATTATTTAGAACAAATGCATGGGGAATGACATTGAATACAACATCCTCATTGCCAACACACTTCTTAGAGGCTCAAAAATTTGGAATTTCATGGAAGAGTGGAGTCCAATAATAATAGAGTTCTTATTTTGGGAAATTCATGATGGAAACACTGCTTTTTTTCTAGGAGGACTCATGGGGGACACCCTATAATAGATTGTTTGGAAGACATGAAACATACAAAAGGTATACTCATGCAACTTTGGGGAATGAAGGTGAGAGATTATTTGGAAATTAGCTGTGTTGATGGGATCAATAGATGGAAATGGAAGGACTTCAATAGGCTCAATCTTCTAGCCACTAAAACCACATAGTTGTAATTGATTCTTAAGAGAATAATCATAATTATTTGAGTGAAAAGAAAAGCTAGTTTGGATTGTCGTTAGTTCAAGTTAGTACAACCTAAGAATGGTTTTTGGGTGTTGGGGAAGCATGATGGGAGGACATCACTCCCATGGAAATTATGCTGGGACAACAGGTGCCTTCAAAAAGCTATGGATTATTCCTAGACCATAATCCAAGGAAGGATTTTGATTGTCGATAGGTTTAGTAGAATGGGATATCATGGCATGTTGTGGTGTGTAATGTGTAAATCAAGTGAGAAAGAAATCAATCACATGTTTCTTGGTTTTCCCTTTGCTCGGGAGTGTTGGAAGTGGCCATGTGAAAAAATGGGTTGGGTTGGTGCCCTTTCAAATAACATTCTATCCATTTTTAGATCATGACCCTTATTAAAAAATAAAGTGATGTATTTGAGTATTCGACTAATTATCCCATCTATTCTAATTTGGGAGATATGGAAAGAGTGAAACAAGAGAATATTTCATGGCAACAAAATGACCACATCATACTTTTATAACAAGGTGGAGGTAGCCATAACTAAGGTTATTAATAGTAGAGTTTCAAGAATGAATATGAAAAAATTGGAATTCATGGAATAGGATGTGAAGCTAAGACTTGGGCGATTCGGTCTCAAGGTCCCAAAATTTTGCACTCAAGGGGCATGGGGATAACAAGAACTTTATGCTAGGGCAATTTGGAATCCTCTCGCTCAGTCATGGGCCAAACTAAATTTTGATGGGGCATCAAGAGGGAACCCAGGAAAGTTGGGTGTAGGATGCATAATTTGTAATTGGAAAGGGGCTATAGTAGGGGAAATTTAAACCCCTCTTCTTGATGGGATGAATAATGCAACAAAACTATAGGTGGTGATACAGGGGCTTCAATTCTTTCAAGAGCTTAGGCTCAGAAGCATCGAGGTGGAAGGAAATTCATCTTCAATATGATAAGTACTATTAGTATATGCAAGATCTCAAATTAGAAGTTGCAAGGGTTGGAGGAGAGAGCTATTGATCAGTTAAGGAATTTTGAAAACCATGTGGTGAAACACACATAAAAAGAATCCAACTTTGAGGTAGATATATTAACAAATCTTGGTGCGGATAGGGTTGTTAAGAAATAATCTCATTCCTTCTCTCAAAGGGATTAGTGGTTTTCATGCATAGATTCATGCAGTAAAACCTAGTGACGGGAGGGTTGTTGGTGTTGATTGTTGGGGGTGAGAAGCCTAAGGAGCTAGCCTTTCATTTCATGATTCCTCAAAGGGTTGGTTCATTCTAGACTGGATTAAGCTTTCTACACTAATGGTTGGTTGAAAATCACTCAAAGTCGAGTGGCAAGTTCCCTGTGCACGTGGCACCCACTCACTTATTTTGGAGCTAAGATTATGCCTTGTTGTGGTGAGGCATGTTGGGTTGACAAGTGGCACATGCTCACTTGTTTTGGTGCTAAGCTTAAGATTTGCTACAGTGTAACACCCCGCCATGGAATCTGATAAAACAATGCGTAAAGTAACGAATTATCTGAATAATTTTTTTTATTTTTTTTTAAATCATTCGATTATACAAAAAGTCTTAAGGATTCCAAGACGACGTTACTTAAACATTATAATTAAGAACATTACACAAAATATAAAAAAATTATAAAGCACGAGTATAATTCACATTCTTAAATGATCCACTTTTCAAAACTTATACAATCAAGATATTTATATATTCAGTTTACATCCAGTGAGATTCTCATAAATCTCAATACATCATAATGATGGTACAAAGAGTACACTCATAATCATGAGGTAAATATACAATAAGGGTAATGATCTCCTCGTATCTAATATCCACGTCTGAAACACATTCAACGCCCTCTGTCACGATCATTGTAGTAACATGAACCAGCTACAAGTATAATGTCATCTGTAAGAGTAACCAATGAAGGTGTAGCATGGTTTCCACCCAATCGCGTGGAACCCGAAGGTGCACTCCCTCTGTGCTAGAAGATAATGACAGGTCCAGAAGACAATCAAACACACAACAAAGAACATACATTACATTACATGGCTGACAAACACATAACGACATAATCACATCAAACCATAGTATTCACAACTTATGCTTTCAGAGACGACCACGGTATAATAGTTAACTCTACACAAGAGACTACAACCATGCATCAGGATAGAGTGTCATCACATAGTTGTTCTAAGTTACCCTGGTGAATCTTCCTAGACTACCAACCCTCATCTAGAGTTACCTTGGAAGTCTCTACCGATTCCCGGCCTCTAGACATACTCATGTGGAGTCGAATTACCTTTCAGGGAGACAAGGTAAATGACCATGCCATTCTAGGCCTTCTCAACCTACCCTTAATCTATACAAGCATTAAGGCACTAGGTGAGGCATTCCATTTATCTTAATTATTTAATGAATCCTAGGTTTATTTACTAAGGTTTTCACTGAATTACATAAACCCACGATAGGTTACCCTAGCAACCACTTAGGGTTCCGGCCCCTATCGCAAGCCACTCTTCCTATAAACATGATACAATATCACAATACCAAGGACTTCCAACATGTGTATAAATCAACGCCATAATAATACATATCTCATTCAAGGTCCAATCACGAAACAGTTCAAACACCTCAAAGGTAACAAATAACTCGCATGTCTAAGCCCCAAAAAAAGATAGAGGTATTTAAAACATCAATAAACAAACATTTAATCTCATGGTTCATATTGTCCTCCTAGCTTCTAGAATAAAGGAACATATAACACAAATTTTCTTAACCAAATTCATTGAAATAAAACTCTAAAGTTGATTTATTCTTTAAAAGAATAACTTGGCCACAATATATCATCAACAACATAACATACCCATCATGAATGTTCTTACATCTCTATCAAGACGTAAATCACAATCTCCAAATTGTCACATAAACGACAACAAATTGTGCAAGGCTATACCCCAACTGAAATCATTGTAGTCAAACAACAAAGTTAAAGCGTAATAAACTTAACAATACAATTTTCACTTCCCTAGCCTCTGGAAAACTAATATTTCCATTTCACCTATCAAATAAACTTTCACTTGAAATTTTCAAATAATCAATTCCACAAAAGAGTATGATTATGTTAAATCATAATTTAAATGTGAAGCAAAATCATCATTCCTTCAAAGATATTTAAACACATATCTCAAGCATTGATTTTCACACCAAATAACAAACCTTAAATGCTTTCTTGATACCCAATCCATATTACAAGTATAGTTCAAATAATACTCCCACTATACAAATTATAAGTTATATTCTTTAAACCAAATTCTAATAAATGAATTTAACATCAAAATTTCAATTTATAATTAGAATAGAAAAGACTCAACCAAATTACATGTAATTTAAATACTTTTAAATCTCATTAAAGGAGATTAACACAAATAGCAATTTTGATCTTCTTTGAACTCAATATTTACATTTTCAATTATAAATTTATATATTTTTTCATCATTAATCGAAGGAAATTCAAATAAGCTTAAATAAGATAACTAACCCACTGATTCATTTTCTAGATGCAACATTAAAAGAAAACTACAATGGTTTTTTTTTTTTTAAATTGTTTTCAATTCTTTATAGGCATCAAACCTAGGGAGGAGAATTCGATAACACACAATTTGCTAACACACATCGGTTTGCTAACATACAATTTGCTAACACACTGTCCCGTTAACACACATAGTTTACTAACACACTGTTCCGTTAACACACACAGTTTACTAACACACTATTTCGTTAACATACAGATCGATAACACACTGTTATGTTAACACGCAGTTCGCTAATACATTGTTTTGTTAACACGCACAAAGTAAGTAGGAAGATGGGTGTCCCTATAGCTTCCCATTAATTTAGAAATCATAAAATAGCCAAGAGATGGTGCGCAAGAACTAAATTAGAAAACTCTTAAACAAGGAACCAAGAACCATGCAAGGAAGACGCCACTAGATATGAATCCATATTTTTAAAGGTTTCCAATAGAAAGCCATATTTGTAATATAGAAATACGTAGGTATAAACTAAATGATAAATCAATGAAAGTCTAAACAGATGGAGTAATTCTCTTCAGCACTAAATTAGAGAATCTCACAATGAATTATTTACAACCATTTAAATCAAAGAAACATCAGACCTAATACAAAGGCGATTTCACTAGCTAAAGGAAAGGCACAATGATAAGATTTATATATATGTGTGTCAGATATCATTCTAAGTTTAAGAGTAGTTGGCCTTGGTTCATTCAATTGGATATAAATTGATATCTTAAGGATTGTACAATTAAGTAAGGAGCACCGACCAATATGAATCTAACGACTGAAGTATAATGAATAAGAGGAGAAAGCGACAGTAAGAACTTAAAGATTATAAATTGATATGACTGCAGCTAAAGTTGATTTAATGAAATAATAGTCTGTGAATGATTCAAACTACATAAGACTATAAATCTATTCATTTACTAATAGGGAAAACCAAATTTTATATGCCCAAAAGGAAATAGTTATAGCTTCGTGAGAGGTAAAATTACCATAACTAGATGGTTTTATCTAATTTCAACAATATATTTCAGAATTACTTGTTTTGAAAACTCAACTTATTTGTATCATTGTTGAATGTGTAGATTCAGGAAGATCAAACGAATTTCACAGAGAAAATAATTTCCTTCAGAAACAATCAGCATTCAAATATTATTTTCCCAAAACTACAAATTAAGAAATTACAAGAAAAACCAAAAGAAGAAAACCTGGTAAAGCTTGATAGCTGAGCTGAACAAAACATAAAGCTTCTGTCAATCCTGTTCAAAACACTGGCTATCTGACGAAGAAATCCACACAATTCCCTTTTTCCAAATTAATTCTACAACCAAATTGTTGTGCAATCTCCTTCCAAACCTACTGTCGTGAAAACTTTTTCAAAAGAATTGCCATGCAAAATTTTTCTCAAAGCTACTGTCGTGAAAATTCTTCCCAAGAAATGTCGTTAATCAAAATGCAACCCCAAAGGCTTATTAATTGCAATTAATTATCTCAAGTCACAACTTAACTGTTTGTAATCATGCATTCCCAAGAATTGCTCATGCAGTTATAAACTTTAAATATCTAAGATATTTTCCCTCAAGTCTAGTTTTTAGATATTTTAATTTTTTAAACATAAACTCTTTTAAATTGTCAACTTTCACAAAAATTACACAATTAATTCTACATTTACATTTAAATAATTACCTTTTTCAAGATTAACATTTATTTTCAAATAAATACTCGTCTAATTTATTTTTAATAAATCAAATCTTACTCATAAACATTTAATCAAATATTTAAACAAATAATCCATTTAACTAAATTAAACAATAATTAATTTCCAAATAAAATAACACAACAAAATCGACACAACAAGACTAATCAACAAACAACAGTGGGCGACAAATGGATACTCGTTCGATGAAGAATGATGGCTAAACAAGGACCAGACACTATCTCCAATCAACATGATTTTATTGGATTAGGGTACGCTTAGACCTAACAAGCAGGTGAAGCCGATACCCAGTACTTGTATCTGCATAAAACATCACTTGTTAAACATATCATCATATATTGGAAAACACACATTGAAGAAGAATCGTAGTGTAACAAGGTATTCACAAGTGAGTAGTGCTACACTGTCTTCTTCACCAGGACCAACAAGCATCAATATATCGTAAACATTAATCACATCAGATAAACACATAAAAACTCAAAAACAACATATCCATACACACACATGTCTATCTCAATATCATCACTCAAACATAATCAAATGATCTCGATGTCCAGTGTATCATCCACGTAGTATAAAAAAAACATAATCACAATATCCAATGAATCATCCACAATATAAAATCCACATAATGTTGGATTCATAAATGAAAACAACCAACAAAGTATCATAAGCAACTATCAACTGAGCAAAGAGAAACTAAAACCAACTGTCGGAACCGGAGGGACACTACATATAGAGTGATGCACTGGGTTGATAGGTGGTGCTCACTCACTCGTTCTGGTGCTAGGCTTAACCCTTTTTGCGAAAAGGTGTGTTGATCTAACTTAATGCACATAGATTCCCAACACTTGGGAGCATGTGGTGTCCGCTCGCACTCTCAAACATCCTTCTCAATCTATGTTGTCGGAGGATGCACTAGGTTGACAAGTGGCATGTCTTGAGTCGAGACATATACACGTGGCACCTTGGAGCTACTCTATGTATAATACCCGAGCTTTTGTTGTGAGGAGGTGCAACGACATGACAAGTGGAAGTCTAGCTGCGACTTACACTCTTCCCTTTAGAGACACTCATCTAGCACATGTTATTGGGCCTACCTTTTTTGGAGGTTTCTTGTGCTACAACCCAAATTTAATGGAAATAACATTGTAACTCCATCTCTCGAGTTGATTTGACATGCAGAATGGATTAATTAGGATGTCTTATCAATCAAGTTATCTTAAGTGTCTAAACACATGAGCTAGCTTGAGGAGTTATGGTGAGGCATTTACTAAGTTAGGCTCTCATCCATGTGAGAAGTTTGAGGGAGGATTTCATAGTCTAGAATTGTTGCATGTAAAGATTGTAATATTGGCAAGCTTTTAATTGACAAGCTTCGACACGAGAAAATTAATCTTTAAAGGATGAAGCCGATGGCCAAACAATCAGTATGTTTGGAGTATTTTATGGATGAAGTAATGGACACCCTATAAGGTCTGCCATTTCTCATTGGTAAATGGATTTTTTGGGGGAAGTCTCAGAGTTCAGGTTGAGGAGGATATTGCTTGAGAGTGACTTCTTGTCACTTGGTGTGGTGAAGCTGATACTAGGGCCTATATTCTTAATGGAAGATGAAAGATATCGAGTGGACATGGACATAACCTCTTATTTTGTTTTAGGGTTGTTGGATCTCCAACTACCAAAGAATGAAGCTCTGTAAATGACAAGGAAGCTGATGAAGCCAGAGTTGTGAGGCCTCGAGGAGGTAGTGGGTGCTACTCAACTAGGAGTTGGAATCCCAAGGCCACAGGATTTGGGCCTACTCAATCTATCAGGCATGGTGGTCAGGCTTTACCCTTTCTTCTTGGATGTCAAAGGCGATGACCTGTTGCCTCAACGGATAAGGGTATTGGAGGGGGCGAGGTTTTTGAAGAAGTGGCTGCATATAGAACTAGTTCAAGATTTCACCTAGGTTGGTGATTTTATTATCTATCTATAAGATAATGGTGTTGATTAAGTTCAAGTTTTTCAATTTTGACATAATCATTTTATGTTTTCCTCTAGATTGGGAAGGAAATTTTGTAAGTTGTTTTTTGTAGGATAGCCCAAGTTGTTCCCATTTTGATAATTGGCTCCTTTTTGGCCAACTGGGAATGAGAGAAATGGTCAAGCTCTCTTTTGTATATAAAATATGTAATTTCTTTTGAATATTAATAAAAATACTCTCTTATGTAGCAAAAAACAATTGTTTCCAACCACTTTTCTCTCACTTGGGTGCTTAGGAGAGTGAAGCATATTTTGTTATCATGGGTGAGGTATACATATTATAGTGGCTCAAAATGGAGTGATATTTTTAAGGAAATGTGTTATGGAAGCTATTGGTCAAATATGTTCTAGTTATTGGTAGTCTTATGGGCATTAAGGGATTTACATATGTGGGTATTGATGGATTTCAATACCATTGTTTTATGTTATTTGGTTTTAGGTAATCAACACAAGGATTTCCTACTCTAATATATTGATATACAAGGTAAAGCTACTATAATAAAATCTCTTGAAAGTGTATGCAAATATAAAATTTGTTTGTTTAACAGAAATTATCATATGATTAAAATTTTGTGATTGAAAAAATAGTAACAAGAGAGAAATCAACTAATCATAGATAAAATAAGATTTGTGTGGGGAAACCCTTTTAGTAAAAAAAATCATGAGAAGGAGGACATGTATGTATTAATATTCAAAGAAGAGATACATCCACACATTAACACTACGATCTCTACCAACCCTCTAGTAGCACCTTTGTACCCATAAACATTGCATAAAACTACTATCTCATGTCTCTAGTTTATAGAGAAATGTGAGGAATACCAAAATAGTTCCTCAAAATAATGAACCATCAAACTATGGTAAAATGTAAAAATTCCCACATCCAAAATGAAGAATCTCTTTAGAGAATAGTAAATGTAACTCCCAATGAGCCATGAATAGAAAAAATAACTCCATAATAATAATTGATAAAAAAAATTGTGTAACTCCCCCATTATGGTAAATATCATGAGGTAGGCATCCAAAATGATCATCCAACTCATATGGGACCCACCAAAAATGTTCAAGATGATCCAATAATCAATTATCATGTCTAAGTTGATAGATTTACTTAAAATAGGTTTGTAGCCACCACCACCAACTCCATCTTCTTCATGAATACAATTAGTAGTTATAAGATTCTCATAGAATTTAAGTTACAAAATAATCTTTTATTATACCCTATGCATCCAAAGACACATTCCAAGAGTGTTGGGGAAACATGAATAATACATAGGATTATAAGATAAATGACACCTTAATCCTAATATTCTCCCACTTGACATTATACATTATAAATACATCCATAGTTCTGTAACTACAATTGACAACTCCACCTTCTTCTTGAATGCAATAACAACTAATGCTAAGACTCTTAGAGAATCTAAATGTCAATATTATTTTTTATTACACCCTATGCATCTAAGGACACATTCTAAGAGTGTTGAAGGCACATGAATAATGTGTACAATTGCAAGGTAAATGATGCCTTAATCCTAACACAATCTTCTAAATTTGGATTCCTTCAATAGTTGTTTGATGGGATCTTTTATAGGGGGGTATTGTTATGTTGCTAGAATTTTATCAAAATAAGATTGAAGTGGATTATATTATTGTAACACATTTTTATTATTTAGTATAAGCTTGAAAAGTCTTTATGTTGGTGGAATTTTTTAAGGGTTTATCCATGTAGTTTTAGTATTATCTGTTTATTTGTAGTTTGTTGATTTTACATGATGAATTCCATAACATTGGCTAAGTACATGAATCTTTGATTGGATAATCAAGATTTGAACACTTAATGAATTATTTTCAATGTAAGTGTTTACTTCAATTATTTCAATAGAACAAATAAGTTTTATTAGTGTAGAGAAGTCATGGGCCTTGCCTATTTGAGCATTTTTTATTTATTGTTTGTTTAGTTTCATATTATGCCTTTGCAATGTGAATTCAAGTGAGACAATGTTAGGATTAGGTGTGTCATTCGCCTTGTAAATCTCAAGCCTTGTATACTATATTTAATTATGTAGATAATAAATAATTTATAATCTTCAAATAGCATGTAGAGGGAAAATGGAATGCCCATTTGAGGGTGCACAAATTATTTAAATTTATTATTTTTTCTTCGAGATACTTGGGATATTTAGTAAAAAGGCATCAAATAGGGAGGTTAAATTGACAACGTCAAAATTAGGAGTTATAAATTATCTTCTTTATTTGGATGTTATTACATAATATTGATTATTTGCTTAGAGTGCTTAGATTTCAAAAATTGGTCAACTTAAGCATTATGATGAAATATATGATGAGTAAGAGAGGTGTAAGATGTGTATGATGAGTCACTTATTATTTTAGGTTGATTGACCATGACTATGAGAGTGTTGTTTTTTTTTATTATCATGGATCATGTTCTTGACTCGTAAGTTTAAAATACCACTTGGTGGTTTCTTGTTTCTAACTTTTCTATAAATTGGAGGCATGAGATAGAGGTTTATAATTTTCTTTTACAGATGGAATAATTCTCTTCAGGGACTAAATTAGAGAATTTCGCAATGAATTATTTACAACCATTTAAATCAAAGAAACATCAGACCTAATACAAAGGTGATTTCACTGGCTAAAGGAAAGGCACAATGATAAGATTTATATATATGTGTGTCAGATATCATTCTAAGTTTAAGAGTAGTTGGCCTTGGTTCATTCAATTGGATATAAATTGATATCTCAAGGATTGTACAATTAAGTAAGGAGCACCGACCAATATGAATCTAACGACTGAAGTATAATGAATAAGAGGAGAAAGTGACACTAAGAACTTAAAGATTATAAATTGATATGATTGCAGCTAAAGTTGATTTAATGAAATAATGGTCTGTGAATGATTCAAACTACAGAAGACTATAAATCTATTCATTTACTAATAGGGAAAACCAAATTTTATATGCCCAAAAGGAAATAGTTATAGCTTTGTGAGAGGTAAAAATTGCCATAACCAAATGGTTTTATCTAATTTCAACAATATATTTCAGAGTTACTTGTTTTGAAAACTCAACCTATTTGTATCATTGTTGAATGTGCAGATTTAGGAAGATCAAACGAATTTCGCAAAGAAAATAATTTCCTTCAGAAACAATCAACATTCAAATATTATTTTCCCAAAACTACATATTAAGAAATTGCAAGAAAAACCAAAAGAAGAAAACTTGGTAAAGATTGATAGCTGAGCTGAACAAAACATAAAGCTTATGTCAATCCTGTTCAAAACACTGGCTATCTGACGAAGAAATCCACGCAATTCCTTTTTCCCAAATTAATTCTACAACCAGTTTGTTGTGCAATCTCCTTCCAAACCTACTGTCGTGAAATTTTTTTCAAAAGAATTGCCATGCAAAAATTTTCTCAAAGCTACTGTCGTGAAAATTCTTCCCGAAAAATGTCGTGAATCAAAATGCAACCCCAAAGGCTTATTAATTGCAATTAATTATCTCAAGTCACAATTTAACTATTTGTAATCATGCATTCCCAAGAATTGCTCATGCAGTTATAAACTTTAAATATCTAAGATATTTTCCCTCAAGTCTAGTTTTTAGATATTTTAATTTTTTAAACATAAACTCTTTTAAATTGTCAACTTTTACAAAAATTACACAATTAATTCTACATTTACATTTAAATAATTACCTTTTTCAAGATTAACATTTATTTTCAAATAAATACTCGTCTAATTTATTTTTAATAAATCAAATCTTACTCAAACATTTAATCAAATATTTAAACAAATAATCCATTTAACTAAATTAAACAATAATTAATTTCCAAATAAAATAACACAACAAAATCGACACGACAAGACTAATCAACAAACAACAGTGGGCGACAAATGGATACTCGTTCGATGAAGAATGATGGCTAAACAAGGACCAGACACTATCTCCAATCAACATGATTTTATTGGATTAGGGTACGCTTAGACCTGACAAGCAGGTGAAGCCGATACCCAGTACCTGTATCTGCATAAAACATCACTTGTTAAACATATCATCATATATTGGAAAACACACATTGAAGAAGAATCGTAGTGTAACAAGGTACTCACAAGTGAGTAGTGCTACACTGTCTTCTTCACCAGGACTGACAAGCATCAATATATCGTAAACATTAATCACATTAGATAAACACATAAAAACTCAAAAACAACATATCCATACACACACATGTCTATCTCAATATCATCACTCAAACATAATCAAATGATCTCGATGTCCAGTGTATCATCCACGTAGTATAAAAAAAACATAATCACAATATCCAATGAATCATCCACAATATAAAATCCACATAATGTTGGATTCATAAATGAAAACAACCAACAAAGTATCATAAGCAACTATCAACTGAGCAAAGAGAAACTAAAACCAAGTGTCAAAACCGGAGGGACACTACATATAGAGTGATGCACTGGGTTGATAGGTGGTGCTCACTCACTCGTTCTGGTGCTAGGCTTAACCCTTTTTGCGAAAAGGTGTGTTGATCTAACTTAATGCACATAGATTCCCAACACTTGGGAGCATGTGGTGTCCGCTCGCACTCTCAAACATCATTCTCAATCTATGTTGTCGGAGGATGCACTAGGTTGACAAGTGGCATGTCTTGAGTCGAGACATATACACGTGGCACCTTGGAGCTACTCTATGTATAATACCCGAGCTTTTGTTGTGAGGAGGTGCAACGACATGACAAGTGGAAGTCTAGCTGTGACTTACACTCTTCCCTTTAGAGACACTCATCTGGCACATGTTATTGGGCCTACCTTTTTTGGAGGTTTCTTGTGCTACAACCCAAATTTAATGGAAATAACATTGTAACTCCATCTCTCGAGTTGATTTGACATGCAGAATGGATTAATTAGGATGTCTTATCAATCAAGTTATCTTAAGTGTCTTAACACATGAGCTAGCTTGAGGAGTTATGGTGAGGCATTTACTAAGTTAGGCTCTCATCCATGTGAGAAGTTTGAGGGAGGATTTTATAGTCTAGAATTGTTGCATGTAAAGATTGTAATATTGGCAAGCTTTTAATTGACAAGCTTCGACATGAGAAAATTAATCTTTAAAGGATGAAGCCGATGGCCAAACAATCAGTATGTTTGGAGTATTTTATGGATGAAGTAATGGACACCCTATAAGGTCTACCATTTCTCATCGGTAAATGGATTTTTTGGGGGAAGTCTCAGAGTTCAGGTTGAGGAGGATATTGCTTGAGAGTGACTTCTTGTCACTTGGTGTGGTGAAGCTGATACTAGGGCCTATATTCTTAATGACAGATGAAAGATATCGAGTGGACATGGACATAACCTCTTATTTTGTTTTAGGGTTGTTGGATCTCCAACTACCAAAGAATGAAGCTCTGTAAATGACAAGGAAGCTGATGAAGCCAGAGTTGTGAGGCCTCGAGGAGGTAGTGGGTGCTACTCAACTAGGAGTTGGAATCCCAAGGCCACAGGATTTGGGCCTACTCAATCTATCAGGCATGGTGGTCAGGCTTTACCCTTTCTTCTTGGATGTCAAAGGCGATGACCTGTTGCCTCAACGGATAAGGGTATTGGAGGGGGCGAGGTTTTTGAAGAAGTGGCTGCATATAGAACTGGTTCAAGATTTCACCTAGGTTGGTGATTTTATTATCTATCTATAAGATAATGGTGTTGATTAAGTTCAAGTTTTTCAATTTTGACATAATCATTTTATGTTTGCCTCTAGATTGGGAAGGAAATTTTGTAAGTTGTTTTTTGTAGGATAGCCCAAGTTGTTCCCATTTTGATAATTGGCTCCTTTTTGGCCAACTGGGAATGAGAGAAATGGTCAAGCTCTCTTTTGTATATAAAATATGTAATTTCTTTTGAATATTAATAAAAATACTCTCTTATGTAGCAAAAAATAATTGATTCCAACCACTTTTCTCTCACTTGGGTGCTTAGGAGAGTGAAGAATATTTTGTTATCATGGGTGGGGTATACATATTATAGTGGCTCAAAATGGAGTGATATTTTTAAGGAAATGTGTTATGGAAGCTATTGGTCAAATATGTTCTAATTATTGGTAGTCTTATGGGCATTAAGGGATTTACATATGTGGGTATTGATGGATTTCAATACCATTGTTTTATGTTATTTGGTTTTAGGTAATCAACACAAGGATTTCCTACTCTAATATATTGATATACAAGGTAAAGCTACTATAATAAAATCTCTTGAAAGTGTATGCAAATATAAAATTTGTTTGTTTAACAAAAATTATCATATGATTAAAATTTTGTGATTGAAAAAATAGTAACAAGAGAGAAATCAACTAATCATAGATAAAATAAGATTTGTGTGGGGAAACCCTTTTAGTAAAAAAAATCATGAGAAGGAGGACATGTATGTATTAATATTCAAAGAAGAGATACATCCACACATTAACACTACGATCTCTACCAACCCTCTAGTAGCACCTTTGTACCCATAAACATTGCATAAAACTACTATCTCATGTCTCTAGTTTATAGAGAAATGTGAGGAATACCAAAATAGTTCCTCAAAATAATGAACCATCAAACTATGGTAAAATGTAAAAATTCCCACATCCAAAATGAAGACTCTCTTTAGAGAATAGTAAACGTAACTCCCAATGAGCCATGAATAGAAAAAATAACTCCATAATAATAATTGATAAAAAAAAATGTGTAACTCCCCCATTATGGTAAATATCATGAGGTAGGCATCCAAAATAATCATCCAACTCATATGGGACCCACCAAAAATGTTCAAGATGATCCAATAATCAATTACCATGTCTAAGTTGAGAGATTTACTTAAAATAGGTTTGTAACCACCACCACCAACTCCATCTTCTTCATGAATACAATTAGTAGTTATAAGATTCTCATAGAATTTAAGTTACAAAATAATCTTTTATTATACCCTATGCATCCAAAGACACATTCCAAGAGTGTTGGGGAAACATGAATAATACATAGGATTATAAGATAAATGACACCTTAATCCTAATATTCTCCCACTTGACATTATACATTACAAATACATCCATAGTTTTGTAACTACAATTGACAACTCCACCTTCTTCTTGAATGCAATAACAACTAATGCTAAGACTCTTAGAGAATCTAAATGTCAATATTATTTTTTATTACACCCTATGCATCTAAGGACACATTCTAAGAGTGTTGAAGGCACATGAATAATGTGTACAATTGCAAGGTAAATGATGCCTTAATCCTAACACAATCTTCTAAATTTGGATTCCTTCAATAGTTGTTTGATGGGATCTTTTATAGGGGGGTATTGTTATGTTGCTAGAATTTTATCAAAATAAGATTGAAGTGGATTATATTATTGTAACACATTTTTATTATTTAGTATAAGCTTGAAAAGTCTTTATGTTGGTGGATTTTTTTAAGGGTTTATCCATGTAATTTTAGTATTATGTGTTTATTTGTAGTTTGTTGATTTTACATGATGAATTCCATAACATTGGCTAAGTACATGAATCTTTGATTGGATAATCAAGATTTGAACACTTAATGAATTATTTTCAATGTAAGTGTTTACTTCAATTATTTCAATAGAACAAATAAGTTTTATTAGTGTAGAGAAGTCATGGGCCTTGCCTATTTGAGCATTTTTTATTTATTGTTTGTTTAGTTTCATATTATGCCTTTGCAATGTGAATTCAAGTGAGACAATGTTAGGATTAGGTGTGTCATTCGCCTTGTAAATCTCAAGCCTTGTAAACTATATTTAAACTATATTTAATTATGTAGATAATAAACAATTTATAATCTTCAAATAGCATGTAGAGGGAAAATGGAATGCTCATTTGAGGGTGCACAAATTATTTAAATTTATTATTTTTTCTTCGAGATACTTGGGATATTTAGTAAAAAGGCATCAAATAGGGAGGTTAAATTGACAACGTCAAAATTAGGAGTTATAAATTATCTTCTTTATTTGGATGTTATTACATAATATTGATTATTTGCTTAGAGTGTTTAGATTTCAAAAATTGGTCAACTTAAGCATTATGATGAAATATATGATTAGTAAGAGAGGTGTAAGATGTGTATGATGAGTCACTTATTATTTTAGGTTGATTGACCATGACTATGAGAGTGTTGTTTTTTTTATTATCATGGATCATGTTCTTGACTTGTAAGTTTAGAATACCACTTGGTGGTTTCTTGTTTCTAACTTTTCTATAAATTGGAGGCATGAGATAGAGGTTTATAATTTTCTTTTATAGATACTCTTATGCTATCAAATCATTGTTATAGGAATAAGTAGATTGTATTAGTATACACTTTATTGTGACTAATAAAAACTTGGCTCTCTTTGGTGGATGAGTTTTTCTCGAAAAGGGTTTTTCCACATATATTTGGTGTTCATATGGTTTCCATATTTTCTATTTGCTTATTCATTTTTACATTAATCTTGTTGGTTTAAGTACATGCTTTATTAGATTAAAACACTATATTTTCATCCTTTTCGTTGTCATTTACCCTATATTTAACAACTTAAAAATGAGATGTAATTATTATAAAAGTGTTGATTTGAAAATAATAATTTGGATAAACCTTAAAAGAAAACTAGGTAATGTGAGATCAACTAAGTTTACTAAAGTGCAAAGGAAAATAAACTTTCCTTAGCTATGAACTAAGCTAATAAAATGAAATCCATGTGCACAAGTACAACTAACCTAAATCTTATGAGTGTGAATGTTGTGGTTTGTGTATTCTAACTGAAAAGTGCATACAATGAATAGGGATACTTAACTTTATGACTAAAGAATAATTATCATTCAATGAAGATTCTTAATTAGTATATTTTTTCTCTAGAAAATGTGATCTTTTTGTTAATGAAGCATCTTGGGTCTTGCACTAAACATGCGTTTTGTCTAGGATAAAAAATGTAGGTATAAATCAAGTATGTAATTACAAATGTGTCTTATGTGTCTAGATCTAATTTTACACAATGTACACTTATGTTATATTGTTCCCCTAGTTGACCTTTATCTATTCTACCTTTTTTTTTATGTCTAATTGACTAGCAATATTTAAAAATATCTCAAAAGGTTGTCATTGTGTTGCAATGAGATGTCTTTTCCTAGGTCAACCCTCAAAAATGTGTGTAAAATATCAAAGACAATAGGCAAACACCCTAAAATGATACATACACATTTGTTAATACCCCTTTTAGTGCACCAAATCTAAATGTTTCACTATTAATGCTTTACGGTGAAAGAGGACTAGATGATTTTGAATATGTAAAATGTATGCCAATGAATACCTTTGAATATTGGTATATAAAATCAAATTTCACAAAATATGTATGTAGCTGACACAGACAAGATAATAAAGGGTAGCAATCAACAAGACTTTGAATTTGAATCATTAAGTCTACAATTCAAAGGCTGACCCCTCCACCACAAAAATTACCCTAGGTAGGTGAGCAATCAAATCTAGGTTGATAATGACTATACCATGAAAGGTCTATAGATGGGTGTCATAAATGCAAAGCTTAAGTGAATTAGAAGTATACACATAAAGTAAAGATTAAATATATAAGAATATAGAAGAACGAACACAATTTTTTAAAACATTTCTTAAAAACAGACGCAAAATTAAATGAAAAATAACTTAAATGTACAAATTTCACCATTACAAATGTATTTAAAATGAATAACCTTGTATTTTCTCACATTGAAAGGACAAATTTGAAGTTTCCAAGTGTCAAACTCATACATTGTATGAGTTCATGACCCACCAATTGTCAAGTCTAGAGTATCATATACTTTGAATAGATGTTTACTTTACTTTAACTCTTGTCCATAGGCTCAAAAATGAGGAGATCATTGACTAGGCCAAATCGTTGTCACTTCCATGTACAAGACTATTAAATTCTTCCTTGGATGATTCTCTTTGCTTTTCTATATTGACTAATAAATTTCATTGTTTTCTTGTCACCCTTGTGTTTCTAAATATCCCATGTCTTTATTAAAACAAAAAGGAGATTAAAAAAAGAAAGAAATTAGGCTTGCTAAATTTAGTAAGGAGATTAAAAAGAAAGAAATTACGTTTGCTCAATTTAGTAAGGAGATAAAAAGAAAGAATATCATTTGCCGAAATCCATTTGCTTTATCGGCGTAATACCCGTAGAGAGTTCTAATGTAACCACGTGTGCCGTATTCGAATCCCATTTCTATAATATTAAAAATAATAATAAAAATGGTCTAGTCCACGTAGACCAACAAAAATGATTGCGATGTTGGGTGCTTTCCGTAAGTTGGTGTACTTCGACGCGTATGACTTTGCCTTAACTTTGTTACTAGGGGCCCAAAAGTTTGGGGTAATAAGGGAATGTTTTAAATGTAATAGTATACTGATAAGTAGGGATATATATTTTTAATGATTAATAGTGTATTTTTATATTAAAATATTAAAATATGATATTTAAATTATATAAAAGATGTTTGGAATAGAATCATATTTTTAAAAATTAATATTGGAGTTTAAAAATAAAAGAGCGATAAAAAGTAATATAATTTAATGTCATGTTTAGTTTATGATGTGATTTCTATTTCTATTTATTTATTTATTTATTTTGTAACTCAGAGGTGTCCCCACGACGCAACTAGCGTCCAACCTGCCTTATCTTGGACACATATATTGTCAAGTTGGGGCCAAAGAGGGGCGGGTTGAGGTGAGACTAGTCCTATGGGGATGAATGCAACCACTCACAAGCCACATGTATCATTTGAGGCCAAACCTCAAACTCGAACCCAAGACCTCAGGGAGCAAACCCAAGACTTAAGCCTCCTTCGCTATCCATGCAAGCTATAGAGCGAACCCCTAGATTTATTTATTTTTATTCATACATTTGTTATTTAATTTGTATTATTGCATTCTTATCTGCATTTACTTTTAGATGTTTGTTTTACATCTTAAAATGACCATCTTATTTGTAAGGTTCATTTTCATGTCACTTAGGTTGTCATTGTTTAATTTCAAGGAAAGAACCCAAAATTCAAACGTGTAAATTCAAATTTGAAGATTCTCACCCCTTCCTACTAGTTGATATGAGCCCACTTAACACATGTTTATGCAACATGTTTCTATGTCATGGTATTTAAAAACATTAATGAATTATTAATTGACATCTAGGATTAAAGTTGTATGTAAAGAATAAAAAGAGTCATCAAAACACACTTTAATTTTCAAAAGGATAAAATAATTGCATTTGTGTATAGACCATTTGTATGTTGGTGAATGGTGTCTTTGATGTTCCTCGTCACCACTAATTTGGCCCACGAAGGGGTCAACCTAAAAGAAGACCACCTTGACCACATTTAAGTATCAAAGGAGCAAATACAAACCATTTTACTAAAGCAACATTCTTCTTGGTCACATTCATAAGGCATAATTTAGTTATGTACACCAAATTGAAGTTGCAAGAATTTAGATTGAACCTAAGGGGTTTGGGATTGAACTGCATAGAATTCTAGAAGTACACAACCTCTGACACATCCATCAAATTGAGAAAATTAGTTTTTTTAGCATGGTGAATGGATTTTGCTTAACATTAGTGAAAATATCTTAGACTAGTTATAAAGCTAATTGCCCTAATCTTTTACAATTAATTTTTAATATTTATTGCAATTAATAACCTAACTAATTTAATCAAGGTTAACTTGTTCTTAGTAAATTGTATTTATTTAATTATACTAGATTATTATGTAATGTATTTTATTTATTTACATTTTTGGTGAATCCAACATTTTCTTACATGCAACCTAAGATCTGACCTTATTTTTTTACCTCATTTTTCAATTAGGGTTTTTTTATTTGATTTATTCTACAATTATTTTTTGTCTATCCTAGATATGATTAGGTTTTATTTTATTTTCCCTATTTATGTTCCATTTTTTATTTTCCTTTAGGGTTTCAAATTCATTTGTTCTCTTTCTTGTATGCACCATGCCCATCCTTATTTGGCTTTAAGGGTTTCATTTTGAGATCTATTTTTAGTTTAATTTCATCCTTACATTTTAAATTTCCTATAGTTTTGATCACTTTTTCTTTGCATATACTTATTATCCTTTGATTAAGGTTTGATTATACATAGTGACATATATCATTAATTCTACCTACCCACCCTTAGATAGTTCATTATTATGGCTATTCTTAAATCATGTTTCTTGATTGATACAGGTTCATACATTTTTTTATTTTTACATATTATTATCTTTTGTGGCATGTGATCCTTCCATTCTTGATACTTTTATGACATTTTATGTTATGGATAAAGATGTTTTATATGGAGGTGTTATTTTATCATGTCTTAGATAGTCCTTCCTTCATTGAGTTAGGTAGTTTATATCCTTTCTTTTTATACATACTTAATTCACTTTTCCTTCTCATATTGACCATATTTATTGTATGGCTTGTGATAATGATGAGTATATACCTAGTGAATTTATCATGTATTATTGATAACACCTAGTATAATTCCCATTAATGAGGTTACACCTTCCTCACTTGAATTTGTGATATTGTTATGCCTTTTGATGATACCTCTATTATATGCCATGATATCTTTATGTCCATAGATTCATGTGATTTGAATGAATTGCCTCATTTTATACATGATATATCTTTGATGAACATTTCTTATATCTCATTTAACCTATGGGTATTCATGATTATAATTCACATAGTGATACCCTATATGATGATAGCACACACCTTGATATTAGTTCATAGGCTTCACATGTAGCTCATATTGATATTTTATTACCTTCCCATAAACTATATGATAAAATTATGGTGCTTAAAGAGGAACTGTTGCATGATGATTATGATGGTATTACAAGGAAATGATCATTAGGAGATTCACTAGCTCACCCAATTCTCACAAGAGACTAATTAATCCAACTCAAGAATACGATACAATAGAGAACGAGTTAAAATAATTTAAGAAAGAACGATTACATATTTCAAAGAGTGGGATGGGAAAATATAGGTCCCCAAGGTCAATTTCATCTAGAAAAAAAACTCTCTTAGGTTATCTACAATTCACTATTTTGGTTGGCCCTTTCAAGATCTATTTGCCCCTTTTAATAGTATGCATTCACCCTAGTATACATTCATTTGTCTTAATAGATGCATGTTCACCTTGAAAAATATTTTTCCACATGTGCATTTTCCCCAATAGATGCATTTTCCTTAACATGTGCATGTTCACACTTGTGTTCACCCTCTACGACAAACAAAAAATAGAGACAAAGTGACAAAAAAAAAAAGCATAGAAAATTTTCCCAATTTTTTTATCACATGTCCTAGGAGGATGTTTAATGAAAATATTACTAATATTTAAGTGTACTATACTATGTTTAGAAATATGAAACACTCTCCTAAGAACACTATGCAACAAAAACACAAATGACAATGATTGAAGAGAAAATGGCTACAAAACATGTATTCATGTGTATCTTTCTATCAATAAAATATATATAAATTAATGTGATATACCATTCAAATATAAATGCATCACAACAATCTCATGAAAAGTGACAAATTCATGCTCTTTACTAAAATAGAACTTCTCATTTACACATACATTTTTTTATTATCAAACTTTGATATACAAGTATAATTTCATATCCACATTTAATGAATACATAGATATATCTTGACATTATTTATAAGCTCAGAAATAACATTTTTTCTAATTTTTTAAGCTTGCTCAAATTGAATACAAAAATGTGTAATATCAAGAATTGTATATTCTCCAATTTTGACAGTACAAATTGCACCTATTTTAGTGTCTATTCTTGTAGCATATTTTAGGATATATTTTATCCCATATTTTGGCATTTTTCATGATTTAGATTCTAAATTTTTTTTTTTTATGTTCTTGTGTTTCATGTGGTACCTTTTTTATGTTTGTATGCCCATTTTTTAATTTTTTTGTTTATGATAATCTTGGATTTTGTCTATATTTAGGATGAAATTGTAGTCACATATACATCACTACACTTATGGTATCATTTTGTGACTATGTAGCCATATGAACATTGTTTAATAGCCAAAATAGTGGCATTTTAGACTCTTCTTGAATGAAAGTTTCCTCTACTCAAGTCTTTCCAAATTCCCAATAATATTTTCTTGATTATCTTGCTTGAAATAACAAAAGGGATGATTAGGGGCGTTCAAAACTTAGATTTTTTGGACTCTCATTCTCTTGAATTGTTTTTGTTTACAACTTTTATATTCTCGTGCAATTTTTAATTCTACATTACCCTTAGTACTTAACAATTGTTATGTGAAGTATTTCTATGTGAAATCCATTTTTGTTATGTTGCCTTCTATTTCAAAATATATGAACTTGTAGTTTTGTGATAATTCTAAGATTTGGTTATGGAGATAGCCATCCAAGACCTATAAGGCCTAAAGTAGAGCACAAAGAATACTGATATGATAGAATAATTATATTTTAATAAAAAAACATGCAAATATATGAGATGATTGATTTCTCATATGAGACTTGCAAGTGGGTATATATAAAATACACTACCAAGAGATGTGAATGTACAATGAATATGGGATAAAGGAGATGTAGTCACATGTTTGGACATCTCCACCAAACTAGGAAAGTGCAAGTCACATGATACAAAAGAAACCTACCTAAGTAGATAACTACTTGAGATATCATATCTTATCCTAGGTGAATACAATATACAATAAAGTAATAAACTAAATACAAGAAAATAAAATATTGTACCAACAACAATCTTCATTGTTACTCACTAATTTCTTGGAGATTCATTCTTTTTGGATAGGGGCAACTCCTCTTCATCAATTTTTTGAGACTTATTTATATTATTTTTTGAAATTAGGTGACAATATGTTCATTTTATTGTAAGATTTTTATTTATTTATAGCATTAGCACATGATTTTAGCATCTCTTCTATATTGCCAAAAATTTTGTTTCATTTTATTTTTAAGCATTTTGGCATTCATGTGGGATTTATTGTGTCCTATCTCTTCTTAGAAGATTAATAAAATTCCTTCGTTCATTCTATATTTTAATTTTGAATCTTTTATTTGGTATCATTGGATTATACATGTCTCCTTTTCCTCTTCCTAAACACAAAGACAAAAACAAGTGTACATATTGTTATTCTCATTATCATTTATTAATGTTGGTAGTTCTAAATGCACATAAAACTAAAGTACACATAACAAAAAAATTATTTTCTATTTGACTACCTATGGAGGACAAAAGACCAAATAGGGCCTTGACCATTTTAGAAAGATCCTATGTAGTCACCCCCTTTCTTGTGTTTTAGACCTAGGTAGCTTCAAGAGTTTATCTTATCTAAATTCAGATCCTCCTCTCAATGGTTCAATAGCTATTTATTTTCTTAATATTTTCATCATTTGAATTAGTTAATCTAGTTCTTATTTAATTTATATTGTTGAAATCATTCTTTTATTTTCCCTATAATTTTCCTATTACTGCTACTATGTGATTTGTTTTTGTTTTGTAGGTGTTTAGCTACTATACAACCTATTTAATTTTATGTCTCCACATATTATTTGCATGATTGTATAGACTCCAAAATAAGTACACTTTCACTTTTTTTGTGATTTCATCTACATTTGACATTCTCCATCTATAATTGTTATTTTTTATTTCTACACATTTTAATATGTTACATTCATTTGATATTATGTAAATAGTCAATCATAAATATTTGTAGACATGCAAGGAAACAACCAAATAAGTTTTTCTCAAATTTTTAGATAAGAACATGTCACTCCTTCCACTGTAGATCCTTTCATGTGGGAGGTGACTACTCCATAATATGTGATTCAATGTGATTTTTATTAGCACCATTTTTACTTGAGATTAATCCTACATAGTTTATTTCCTCTGGTTGATGCAAAAAACTCTTACAATTGTATATCAATGAATAATATTCCAACATTACAAATGGTATTGGTTGGCTCTAAATTGGGCGACCCCATAATAGTGAGTTACACTTTTTGGCCAGACTTGACATTGAATTGAACTATTTTAACTCAATCTTCACTTTTAGACACCTATAGATACTAAACCATGATGAATTTGAAGATGATGATAACTAGTGATTTGTGACATTTTATCTATAGATTCTAAATATATTCAAAAAAAAAAATTGGAATCAAATTGCATTTCTTTTTCTATCTCCTTCAAAAACTAGTTTTTAATAGTAAACACCATTTTTAAAGAGTGATGTTCATTGTATAACACAATTTTTTTCAAATTTAGATTTGTAACTGCGATATCTAGCACCTTCATTTGGTTTCATAGTGTTTTATTGAATATTTTTTCTTAATTAAGTTTTGAAGTCAAACCAATTACATTTTAGACATAGGTATATTGTATAACACAACTTTTTTTGTATGTATCAAAATTAATTAATTTTTTTGTTGGATCAAGGACATCAATACCAAGCACCTAGATATTTTTTAGATTTTTTTTTCATAATCTACTATTTTTCCACATGTGCAGAACAAAGAGCTTGATTTTTAGTGAAAAACCTATGTTTAATTAAACTAAAAAAAATACATAATAAAACCAAGATATATTAAAATTATACTTGATGGAGATCTTGTTTTGAGGACTATAATTCTCTAGCTAGGTTTGTCAAGTTGACTCCATTTTGATCCTCAACCTAACTTTGAAACCCAAAATTTTGCATAAAATTGCAAATGGAGAGGGGCAAGGGCAAAAAAGAGGGGTTCTAGTGAACCCCCTTGGATCCGTTCGAGCGAAGGGGGGTTCGCTATAAACCCAATAAAACAAAATTAAAAAAAGCAATACCATTTTTTATTCAAAAAATGGCTAACATGGGGTTCACTCGAATGCCTCCTTATAGTGAATCCCCACCCCCCCAATTTTTCTTGATCGCCCAAGGAATTTTTTTTTTTCAATGCAATTGTAACCCACTTATGTGGAATCACCCCTTTATAACACATTTTTTAACTAACTTAGTCTACAACTTGCTAGATCATTAATAGTGTGTATATTATGAGATAGTTTCAGTAATGGATATTGGAGTTGATTTCACAACCCCACAACTCCCAATGATCACCTACAATCAAACAATTGTCACAAAAAGAGAAAAAGAAAAGGAATTGATATAGAGGCCAAAGAGAATACTGATCTAGAAAACCATGAGTCATTATGAATGTGTATTACTATACATTAATGAATAATATGTAATAATGAATCATTTTAATAAGGAAAAATAAAAAAGAAACCCCAGATGAAACCCTAGCCGAGGATAAAAATAGATTATGACATGTGTCCCAATCCTATAACTTGAGAAAAAAGAAGCACATAACCTAAGTAAACTTAAGTAGCTGGTGTAAAAAGGAACCTAATTAGTTTAATGATTAATTAGGAAATACCCTTTTACTTTAACAATTCCCCTTAAATACCAATAATGGCATGGTGTGATGGTTAAGTTGTTTTAACGTTGTTCTTTCCATCAAGGTTCAAACCCCATTGGGGTGTAATTGTTGAGTGTTTATGTTGGGGATGAGGTCCCCCATTTGTGATCTCGCTGATTCATAGCTCTGGGTCAAAAGTGTTTACCCGTCTTTAAAAGAAAAACAATTCCCCTTAAGTGAAACTTATGGAGAAGATAAAAACTCTAATGAAAAATGCATAAAAAGAAAAAGATGGGTCCTAGTAGCTAGGCTTGATGAGGTACCCATGTACACATAAAAAAATGTCTCTCTAACTAGAGAAAAAGGAGAAAACCTCATGTGAAAAGATCCTCTCCAAAAGAGAGAAAGACATATGAAGGACTAGGAAGCCTTCAAAACAATATCCCAAAATAGAGTAGGAAAATGAAGAACACATTTGAAGCATGAAAAACTTGTAAAAGATTATTAAAAGATGACTGCTATAGTGATGAAACTATAGAACCTCCTTTGAAATCAATATAAAGATCAAGATAAAGAAGACAAAAAGTATGCACAAGTGACTACAATGACACTACTTAAAAATGATCACATGGAAAACCAAGGTGTAGCAAACTCACTCATACTAAAAAGTAAATACTTAGGTTTTTACCATAGATTTAAATACAAACGTATGCTTAAAAATAGGATAGTAATTTTTTTTTATTTTCATACATTATTTATTGCACATGATCAAAACATGAATGTATAATACAACTTTTGAATTGAACTATATTAATTTCAACTTGAGAAATAAGATACAATTTTTCAATTACAATTCATACATGTAATACTTTCAAGTATACAAGTTTACATAATACAAGGTAAAGTCTTCCATATCTAGAAAATGATTTTGTTTCACAAGCCTCGACATTGTCATCTACAAGAGGGAGAGCATCACCTAAGTGATTTACTTCCAACCACAAACCAAAAATCCCCTACACATTTTCCAACTGGAAATGTCACCACTCTTCACGAAGAGCAAGACCAAGGAACCCACGAGTATGTCATATGAGTTTCTAGTGTTGTGTCCTACATAACTAATTGACCATACAACTTTATACATCTATAACTCAGTATGACCAATTTGTCTAGATATGCTATTTGGACATGTTAAACCAATTAATGCAAGCATAAATTTTTGCATTACTTTGGCCAAAGATTTGAAACATATCAAACACTTCCTTAGGAAGTGAAGTCGTAAGTTCACACACCTCTAGCTCAACTTGGAAACCACCTTGACCTAAGGTTAAACACATGATTGATTGTTTGAATTTCTTGATTAACCTTTCTTAAGGTTATTGAATCATAAAATAATAACTTACTAAAGTCAGTAAACAACTAGGATGGATATGATTTCCTAAATTTGAACACCCATGTTACGTTCTCGTAATGTATCTTGGGACTTGGAAACTACCACTTGTTCAAGTACTAGCACTCAAACCTTAAGAGTAAACTACTCTCCTATTTTCATGCACATATAGTTTACAATGTTATCAAACAACGTCATCGACTTGAGACACTTTGTCTCACATTTAAGATTTTGACTACTTGTCAAATAAGTAAAATAATATTGATCACTAATAAAATATTACTTCTTTTAAGATAGTTTATATTTTTCAAAATTTTCCCTCATGGTTCTATGCACAAGAACATACCAATAATGCTGGTAAAAATATAGTATGAAACACCGTCTTTATCCAAAAGAATACTATGTTGAAGTGTTTGAAAATATTTCAACAAATCAAATTATAAATTTATTTTCTTTCAATTAACTCAACACTAAAAGCATCTAGCATATCTCTTAATTTAATAATCACATAACATAATATCCTCTACATAATCTAAATATAAATATTTATATATATAACAACCTAAAATTATTCTCTTTCTAAGAAATCAAATAAATCTAGGTTTATGTTTGTGTTGTCATTGATTTCAACTAGTAATGGTTGAGAAGTTGTGATGATGTTTTGATTAGTTTCATTATGTTGTCATTAGTAAGTGTTATTGGTGTCAACCTCTAGTGTTTCTTTGATAATCTTCTATTTTTGGATGTTGTTTGGTTGAATTTAGTTTGGTGATGATAAGGAAGTGGTGAATATGATGATAATGTGTTTTAGGTGCTTTGTTTCCAAGTACTTTTGAGAAAATTTGAATAAAAGAGGAAACAGTGTGTTGTAGAGGTGTTTTGGCATACATAGTGATGTTCTGGTTTTGCTCTGCATTTCTTCTATGTTGAAGATCTATTTGTGCGATTTAGATATGTTTATCAGAGGTGTTATATCCATAGTTTCTTACTCTAGATCATTGTGTAGAAGTTGTGTGAACTGTGTTGTAGTGTTGTCTAGGAGAAATGGTTTTGCTCCTCATTTCTTCGTAGTTTGGTTTTTGTTCCTGCGGTTCTGGAAGTGTGTTGATAAGGTTCATATCTACCTTCAATTGAATTTTCTTGTGGTTTGGTTCTCTACAAGATTATTTCTTTTGTTACAGTGCGTGGAAGTGTATTTGGGTGTGTAGGACGAGTTTGTTCTTCATATGAAAGTTGTTGCGAAGGAATTTTTTGGATTTCAAGGTGTTTGTGGAATATTCTAGATTGTGTTTAAGTGGTGTGTATGGTCCACAAGTCATCTTTGGATTTGAGGAAGTGTGTACTTAAATTCTAATGTTGTTTACATAGGTTCGATCAACCTTGGGTGTTTACACTAATTTTGGATTTCCTTTGGTGATTGTGGAAGTGTGGTGTGACATATATGTATGATTTGGGTCTAAGGTAAGGTGTGATGTGGTTTGCTTTCATTCCTTATCACCGCAAGAATGTTTTGGTGCCAACCTAATTTGAATTTGCACAATTGAGGTGCATAACCAACCTTGGATAATCTTTTCAAGGTTGAAGAAGGTTTAAATAAGTGTTATGTTGATGGAGGATGTGTGTGTAGAGTGTGTGATGTGAATTGCAGATTTGTGAAGTGCAAATTTGTGAACTGCAGTGCAAGATTTAATGAGTTAGACTACTAGAAGCAATGAGAAAAAGGTGTCTACAATATTCAAAAAGGATTCAAATGTGTTGGTGATGTTGTGGTATATTTTTTTGTTGCATTGAGATGGGTTTCTTACTGTAACATTCTTCTTTTCTATAATTTGGTAGTGAGCCTTTGGCAGCAAGCCCTTCTTTATTTTGAGCAATGTGCCCTCTGGCAATGAGCATTTTGTATCTAATGTTGCAATTAATTTATATTGTGAGCTAATTCTCACCATGTTTTTTCCCTTCTTGGGTTTTCCATGTAAATCCAGTGTTCTATTGTGCATGGTGTTGATGTGTTTCAGTTTCCGTTATTTGCTTTCATGATCAATCATTCTAACAGATTAAGTGTTAATTAAGTTGATGTGGATCTGAATGTTTATGAGGGTTTTTAAAGTTTTAATGTACAACCCCAACCTCTCAGTTGTCTTGTGCATTCAATAATCCTTACCTAATCATCTAGTTCCAACACATGCAAAAACACCATCCAATCTGAATAAGACATCTTATGAGACATCATTGTTTGGGGATGAACAATGTAGTCACATGGATTACATTGAGGACTTATCTCCCATATCACATGTTGCTACATTTGAATTCATTATTGAATCATCCATGAGTTTCAATGATTCTTTACATTACGACATTGCTATCTTCTTTTCATATTTGCCACATTAGAATGCATATCTACTAGACATCACATCTTTGTTTGTTGAATCTTGAATTGCAGATTTGGAACACTATTGAGGACATTTATCTCCTCTATGATGTAAGCTTTGGTGAAGTTTCATCACATTTCCATATTTGTATCTTGTTCTTACCTCAACTGCAACAACTTCTATCATGAAAAATTATGCAAATATTCATGAGTACAATCTGACTCAGTCGTCATCTATGTTGGCATTCTCTATAGTAGTATCAAATTCAAATCAATCCAATTGTTGTCATACATCCACATCCCCTATTTTTAAATCCTATATGGTACCTAATCCATCTTATCAACATTTTTCACATATCAACGATGTCTTGGAGATCATTGAGCATCATTTGAAGATATCATTGAAATCATTTCATTCTTTGGATTATGCATAGAATTCAGAGACATTCATATTACTTCGTACATATTCCTATTTGCAATGGGAATTCATCTTGCACATATTTGTGGTGTTATTTCTTCCCAAGGGAAATTTTTTTTCTCAATGGTCATGGATCATCTTTAGCATCTGATGTTCAACATCTACTAGCACTAGATATGCATCATTCTAAGGGGAGGCTACATGGTTTCTCTCCTCCTATCAGTTTTGGGAGGAAGCATTTCCTCACATGGAGTTCATCACTTCTCATTTTTTAGGGGGGTCACATATAAATTTTCTCTTTTATCTCCTATGGGGGGGACATTCATTATACATTGTACTAGAAGTAGTCCTTGGGGGGTCATCATGAGTCCTATCTTCTTTACTTGTACATTTTATTTCATTGCATCATTTCTCTTTTGGAGAGGGATTTTTATTTCCCACAAGGTTTTTCTTCTTTACTCCACTTTATGAGAAATTTATACATGAGTACCTAACATGGCCCAGTATCTGTGACTCATCATCTTGTATATATTACTCCCTAAGTTGCACTTAAGGGGGTGTTAGTGTAACTGGAGTCATTATTCACCTAGTTAGCTAATCATCTTTCTAGGAATGGCCTATTCACACTTATAGATTAAGTTTACTTAGGTTTATTATAGTTTTTTCTCACTTAATAGCATTCAGACAAGTTGCCTCTTCTTCAAATGACAAGTGATATCGAGGTTTACCTCTATCCTGTATGTTTGCATGGTTCTCCTCCCCTGTATGTTGGGAGTAGTGATAACTCATTTTGGAGATGTGTGTCCTTACTCATTTTGGAGATGTGTGTCCTTCTTAAGGACCCCCTCTCTTCTCCCTATCTTTCGATTGGTTTGTTCCTTTGAATGGGCCCCTTTGTGTCTTGAAGGGAACCTACCGAAGGAACCCCCTTTGAAAGTATCTCCTTTGAATGAAATCATTTGTGTCTAGCTTGAGGACAACTTGGATAGACCTTGCTTTTCAAACAACGCGTCCCTTGAGTGGACCCATCTTCTTTTGAAGGGTTCCTAAGGGACCCCTTTGAAAGCTTTCCTGATTGTCGATGGTCTGTGCGCCTATCTATTTACTTTCTTGCATGGCCACTTTCTGACATGTTCTATTTGTGGGTAAACATGTCGCTACGAGTGTGCCTGTGAAGTTTCTTTTCAACTCTGCGGAGTCCCCTTTCCTGGGTTTCCTCCATGTGAGAGATCTTGGGGGATACCTCCCTACAGGTCTACGAGCTTGTAGGGTGCTTCTTCTGAGCTTCCTCCATGCGAGAGATCTTGGGGGTGGCTCCCTTATAGGTATGTGGGTCTGTAGGGCACTTTCTTTGGGTTTCCTCCATGTGAGAGATCTTGGGGGATATCTTCCCTGCAAGTTTGCGGGTTTGTAGGCACTTTCTTGGGTTTCCTTCATGTGAGATATCTTGAGTGATACCTTCCCTATAGGTCTGCAGGCCTATAGGGCACTTTCCCAGCTTCCTCCATGTGAGAAATCTTGGGGGATGCTTCCTTGCAGGTTTGCAGGCCTGTAAGATGCTTTTCTTGGTTTCCTTCATGTGAGAGATCTTGGAGGACACCTTCCTTTCAGGCCTACGGGTCTGTAAGGTTCTTTTCCTAGTATCCTTCATGTGAGAGATCTTGGAGGACACCTTCCTTGCAGGTCTACGGGCCTGTGAGGTGCTTACATTCTTAAATTCTCTCTCTCTCTCTTCTCAATTGTATATATCAGATTGAAGATCTGCATATTCTTCATCCTGAGTATATTCTCTTTCTCTCTTTGACATCTTAGATTTCTTCTATGTATTGTTTTTAATTTGGGGATGATGCATAGTACTAAGACAACCTTCTACATCGAGGTCTCTTTCACTTTGCTAACTCAAATCCTTTAGCTTTTTATGTTCCAACATTGTTGTTTGGTGCAGGTTTTTCTTGTCTAATGTATTTGTTTTGAAAATCTTCATCTTGGGGGCATGCTTTCATGGTTTGAAGAGTTATCTGCTTCCTCTATAATATCCTTTTGGAATATGATGTTATTTGTGTTTAATATATTTCCTTTAGTGTGCATATTATTGTAGATTCATATGCTGACTAAAGTGGGGGCAAAATGTATAGTCGTAAAATTGCACCCCTTGCAATTTCGCATGCATTCTTGTACCTGCCTTAGTGTCCACTCCTTTAGCATTTTTGTAGGCTCATTTTAGCCCCTACATCAACCTTTTTCCCTTCTTAGGATGCTCAACACCCCTTTTCAGTAGCTACCCCTGCATGTCATTTTTGCATCAAACTTTGTGTTTTTCCCATTCGTGTTGTTTTGTAGTGTGATGTGTTCAGACACTTGCATGCCGCATAGATATTTGTGTGCCACGCTAGCATCCT